>APFE030504196.1:2597-48950 GCA_000404065.3 Pinus taeda
TTATTTGGTTTGTTTGTCATTAGAGAGTCTTAGACTCCTAGGAAGGTTAGATTTGTCCGCAAGTATAACTCATTCCGCGTGACATATATCCTTCGGCACCTTGGCTTTACCCTTGCACAGAGGAACGTATTCCGACAACTGATTAATAGGGTCTGCACCCTGGGTTTCAACGTCCATCTCTACATCCTCCTCCTCCACCAGGATTTCTTCAGATTCCTCCGCGTCGGCCTCTAGATTAATGGCCTTCCCCTTTTCCTGCAAAGTGAGCTTGGTCCTTAGTGGATTTCTAAGTGAGACGCGCACCGATATCATGGCTTTCTTATCGTTCTTGGGTCTCAGTGTTTGCGGTGATTTAGGGACCTGAACAATTATTTAGACACTCTCTGGGGCTTCCACTTCCACAATTTCTTGCACGGCTTCCTTGGTTGTCACTACTCCTGTTTCCATGTCTTCTTCAGGTGCTGACATAGTGCTACTCCAAAATTCTTTCAGTGTCTCTAGTAGTTTCTTAAGAAAAAAATTCGCTTTCAGAGTCTCGAATAAGTCTCAGTTCATGAATACTTGAGCACATAACAACTCAGTTCTCAAATTGCCAAGTGTTGTTTGCTGGACAACCAATTGTAATTTATAGTGCCTTTTGAATTTGAATTCAATCATTCCCCCCACATTCAGTCCATTAATGCTAGATTGGCGGAAGATTTTCAAGAATCTAGACCATAAATTTCACCTTAAATGCCTTCTGCCCACTCCATTTGGCCTGAAACCAACCACCAAATCGTGAATAGTGACTCTACCGATCACTTTCCGGTAGACCTGCGCGCCATTGCAGATGTCTTCACACTGTCATAGACCCTGTGAAACTTCCTTCCTTTGTGCAGTCCTGACATCGCGCAGCTCCCTGGTAGTACATTTTATAGTCCCCGCCTCCTTTCAGCTGCCTGGAGCGCTAATACTGTGCTTTGGTCAGCTAGTTAGATGGTCGAGCCACCTGTGTATGGCTTCGACCAACTGCCATTCACTTTTCCTTGGAAGGGATCTCCATTTAACTTAACCAGCTGGACCGCACCACCATTGGTAATCTCCTTAATAACATATGGCCCCAACCAATGCATTCTGAGTTTCCCTGGAAATTTGTCAACCTTACTGTCATATAATTGCACCAAGTCATTCACCTTAAAGGTGGGTAGCTTAATATGCTGGTCGTGCCATGCCTTTTAACATTGCTTTTGGTCTTGTTGGTGAAATCTAGCCAAAAATCTCTCTTCTTCGAGCTCATCCAACTGTGCGAGCCTTTCTTCCAGGGCTCTGTGATCCATCATATCTGTGAGTGCTACTATGTGTAGAATAGGCACGATATATTCCATAGGAATTATGGCTCCAACTCCATAGACCATCCTAAAGGGTGTCTACCCTATTAACTTCTTACACTCCATCCGATAAGCCCATAATACTACAGGTATGCGTAGGTCCCAATCACTTCATTGAGCATTGTATACATTGGTCAGCTCAGTCTCAAGTACATTTTTGAGTGCTTCCACTGTCACGTTAGCCTGTGGGTGATAAGGTGTGCTCTTTTGATAGTACACTTGAAATTCCTTCCTTAGCCCACTGGTCATTTCATTCAAAAAGTGCATACCATGATCACTCATCAAGATCTTTGGATAGCCAAATCGCGTCAGTACATGCTCAAATAGAAAATTTGTGGTAGTCACGCCCATCCAATCCTTCACTAGCTACGCTTCTGTCCAATGACTCATGTACTTCGTCGCAATGATAATATACCTCGCGCTCGTCTTTCCTTGGGGCTGAATTGGTCGTACAAAATATATTGCCCACTTCTCGAATGGTTCGAACATCATTTGTGGATTCAAAGACATTTCATCCCTCTGTGACGGCCTACCTGTTCTCTGACATACGTCATATGCCTTGCAATATGCTTTGAAAACCTGATGAAGGGTTGGCCACCACAAACCTGCGCGTAGAATCTTCTACGCGGTTTTTGTCCCTACATAATTTCCTCCCGTGACATCCCCATGAGTGTCTGCGAGGATGCTGCTTCATTCAAACTCAGGTACATACCTTCATAGTATCTCATCATTCGCCATCTTGTATAGATGCCCAACAATGACAGAGAAATTTGCCATGCACACGACTAATTCCTTCTTTTGCTAGACAAAGTATCCTTCTAGCGCAGTTCCAATTGTTATAAGGTGTATTATGTCCTTGAAATGTCCATCCGCGATGTGCACAACAAAAAGTTGCGCGTCAGCTAATCCTTCTTCCAAATTAGTAGGTTCCTCCCTGGTTTCAATGCGCGATAGGTGATCTATTCTTTTGTTCAATTGTCCAGGCTTCACAAAAACTTCAAAATCGTATTCTTGGAACAATAAAAGTGATCTGCAGATGCACCCCCCTAATACAGGCTTATTGACCAGGTACTTCAACGCAGAGTATAGGTGCACCTGCTCAGGTTGGGGCTTTTCTCCATAGGCCTGCATCCATGTGCACAGATCATTCTGCCCATCATACTTATCTGTCAGTCACATCTTAGGCTTCCCAATTCATGTCCTCATATTTTTCTACATTTGCACCAATCATCAAAACTTCCCTTGTGTGTACGTCACCATCTTGTGGGCGTAGCGCGCAGTGGCTAATCCAAGGCCTGGAAGAATTTTTTTCTGGAACCTCTCTTTCAAATGTATACAAAAATACATCTACCTCATTTAGACCATCATAAATAGGCAGATTTCTTACCTCTAACGATACGCAGCGCAACGACCTGGTCATCATATTGCAATTCAGAGTAGTTACTTCATGTAATTGATTTTGCCAGCGTTCTATTTCTTCGTCAGAATTTGAAGTGCAGGAACTCTCATGCTCCCATGCAATCTTCCCAACCCTCGTGGGATTTACCCAGTATTGGTCTCACAATATTATCTTATAGATGTAGTGCAGATTGTGATCACTCTCATAGTCGTGAACTGGTTTCGTATAGCACGATCCTTTAGCAAGATCCAGGGGTATTATTACGCGTGGTGATTTCTTCTCAAAGATAATCTTTGCTTCTTTATATTGATTACCCCATTCATATTAGTAGCCCAGTCAATTCCCAGGAGTGCGGAGTAGGGATTGCTGTCATCAACAATATCTATTACTTCAAAATCTTCCACTACGCTCGCTCCCTCAATATCCACAGTTACTCCCTACAACCACCCCATGGGTATTATTTTCTGTTGATTCGCCATCCTTAGGTGAATTGGAGACCATTGTCTATTTCTATTCAGTCCCATGTATATTTTGGTATAACATTCACGTCTAATCCCAAATCTAGAATGGCTTGATCCATTTCATATTCTACGATCTATGTGATGAGTCTCATTTCTCATCTCGTTCTTGACTTATGTTTTCTGATCCTGTGCGCTACGCGCAGTTCACCTGGCGTGGTCCCAAAACATCTATTGATAAGTTATTGTAACCCTTTCACAGCCTTACTATTGCGCAGTAACTTCATACAGATTCTCAGGAACGTTGTGACCATGGACGGGTCCATCTCTGGCTCAGGCTTATCTTTTCTTCCTAAAGTGGAGACCTCAGCGAACCTCTTCTTAGTTGCCATGAAGGTTTCTCGAGCATGCTCCAAATCAAACTCGACTTCTTTCGCTAGGGCTTTGTGAACCCATGTATTGTCTTCCAGCTATTTTCCTTTCTCATCTCCTGTCGTGATTCCACTTTGGAGCACTATGTTTACATTTGGATCTTCCTTGCATGGCTCAAACCTCATCATCTATAGGTTCTAAGTCATGGGAGGCAGTAGTTCTCCTTTTTCATGTATCTTGGCTATCAGCATAGGACAATCTTCTATTTTTTGATCAAACATTGTGTAATACTTACATGACAAGTCCAATGAATTAGTGCAATCACGGGCATAGTGTCCTGGCCCTCCGCAATTGTAGCAAATCAACTGTTCACGACCTCTACCAGTTCCTCCTCTACCTCGACCTCATCCACACACCTGAAATCATGTCTGAGCCATCCCTACATTCTAGTCAACAAGCCACGTTTCAGCCTGAATCCGGTAGGCAGGCGTTCTATCCATCAACAAATCATAGCTTATGTAAGTATGCTTGTCATGTCCTATAGACCTACAAAAGTTGTAGAACAACTGTTGTGGAGTTTGTGTATACTTTTGTAACAAGTGTTAGTTATCTGTGACATGTTTTCTAGGTATTTGACAGATCACACACCACAGAGCAGGCACCATGCTAGGTCTTATGTGAGCTTCTATCCTTAAAGGCATCGGTCCTCCTCCTGCAAGGTAATTTTTAAAATCCGGGCAGTAGTCTTTGTCATGACCCTGACTCTTGCATTTCATGCACTATACTTATTCACGTACCTCTGGTCGAACCATCCTATCTTGCTTCAAGCTTTGCATCCCAAGGCATAGATTCTTCAGTTGCACATGGATCTGCTGAACTCCTAGATTGGGATCTTGCATCGAGGTCTCATGTAGTCTCATGGTTATCTCCAACACTACCTAAGTTTTTATCTTCTGCTACGACAGCACAATCTTTAAGTGTGGTAGTAGCGAAGCTACAAACCATTTGCGATGTTGTCCATTCGTCAAATTCATGCTAGCTTCATGGATTATACATTTCAACCTCTGATCTAGTTCCCAAGGCACCTCGCCTAGTGATCTAGGAGGATTCTGTTGATTCATTGCACAGGTGTTCAAGTTTCATCATCAATGTTCAGTTTCATCATCACTTCAGTTCAACCTCGATAGTTCTACATTATTGGTTATGGATCAGACTGTTGATGTAATGTTTACGGTTTTCAAGGCATTTAATTGAGACACTTTAGCACCTAGTTGTTGGCATGTGTTTTTTCGTTCAACTCGCAGGATTTGGTGTCGACATGGGTGTCATCTGTGGCAAAGGGTGGATATGGTTCGTTGTTAGGTTTTTGTTGCAAATACCACTTGTGTTGACGACATACATATGGGTTTATGTCACATTGTCGACAAGTTTGTCATCATGTGACAAATGTTGCTAATGTCGCTTAGTGATAGAATGATTGTAAATGGGTGATAAATTTCTATGTACTAAACCCTAATCTACATCTAAGACATAAGCCTAATGCTAAAAGCCTAATCCTAATGACCTTAACCATCACATTCAAATCATGTTACAATCCAAAGTCTAAACCTAATACTAAGACCTAAACCTATGATTTACCAAACCATGAATTAAAAACATATTTTCCTATGCTAGAAACCTAAAGTCCTAACTCTCGGCCTTGTTTAATTATGTAAAACATTGCAAAATGTAATACACAGTCCCTAACCGCAACCGCAGTGGGATTGTTAACATGTGAACACACTGAAGGTTAGAGCAAACCATGGCATCAAACTGCCAGTCCTCACCATAGCGGAGGTAATGGCATGTGAACAGACGAGGGTTAACCGTAGTCAGTTGACCACCCTAACCGCAGTGGAACCACGAAGATGACAGTCACATGTGAACAGGTTATGTAACCACAGCCTGGAGCTTCACCGCAGAGTTGGAGATAACTGTAGTGGATCTGACCTTCATGCGAACTAGTATAACCACAACGGGTTGGCCATTGGAACCAAAGGGATAAACCATATAGGTCACCACCAAGGGTTAGACTGCTTGGTTACATGCCAGTAGTCCACCCAATTTGTGCTGAAGGTAACTGTTAGTGGTTCGACAATTTATTATAATGTTTTATTTTAGGTTTTTAAACGGTTTTTTTGTTGAAACTAATTCGACCACCTTAGGAACCTGCCTATGTGTCCTTATGCTACAAGACCGAGTTTGTAACCCCATCCAATAAAACCAAATATATCTACAAGCCAACCCAAGGAGGTTATCATCTACCTGCAGGCCTTTTTGAGGCGGATTTACCTTCATTGATAAGGAAGAGTGGTTTTCTAACTATTGCTTGCAGATTCTGGAGCTCATAGGTAATTTTGTTTTTAGTGCTACAAGAGCATCTGGAGGGAATTAGGAACCGTAAGAGGCATTGGAAAGCTAGTTCAGAGGGCTATTTGATGATAGTGATAAGAAGTTCCTGCGTGCACATTCAGACTGATAAAATCTCTGTGTAATCAACACCTTCTTTTTAGTCCCAATAAAAACAGTTGCCCATATTGAAAGTGGACCTAGAGACATAGTCCATCAGGGACGAACTCCGTCATCAATCTCACTGTCTAGTATCATTGTGTTTTTACTATTTTCACTTCTTTTATGCATCATTTTTATGTTTAATCAACTATTGTAAAGTCTTCTTCTCAAGCAGTTTTCCTCAAATTCTGCACTTTTAGTTAACATTCAAATCATAAATGGCTAATCACTTTTACATTAGTTTAAGTAAATGATCATTTCAGATAATATAATTTGGTATCATTTGTAGAATTTTCCATTGAATGTTAATGAGGTCAAAGTCGCAATGAGGAGAAGGAATCCTTGAGCAAATCGATCTAGAGATTGGAAAGCGATGAGTCGATCATAAATTGACCATGTCAGGACCTAATTGAGGTGAAAACACTGAAACTAAGATGAGTTAAGAACAATTTCAACAAGCATTCTTGATTATGTAGCAGATGTTGGGAGAATTGTACGAAGACAAGAAGGTGAGAGATGCAGATTCTTCTTCAAAGGTATCGAAGAAGGATAAAGGTAAAGAGAAGACTGATAAACCACCTTCACCTCCATAATCTTCATCATCATCTTCTTCTTCTTCTTCTTCCAGTGCAGAATCTGAAATAGAAAAGAAACCTAAGAGAACATCTCGTTTGAAACTTGATGTTAAATTTGAGTTACCTGTTTATGATGGCGAAATGAATCCCAAAAATCGAGATAACTGGATTAAGCAGTTAGAAGTGTATTGTCGCATTTAGAACATTTCTAGCAATAAAACTAAAATTTAGTTAGCTACAATTAGAATGGGGGGAGCAGCTTTTATCTGGTTGCAACGTAAAACTTAGATAGATGTAAAGTGTAAAGGAAAAGTCATCTCTTCATGGTCTACACTTTTAAAATATCTTAGGAAACAATTTTAACCTTTAGGATACATGCAACAAGTTGTTATTGATTGGAAAAATCTGAGGCAAGGTAAAGGGTAGAGTGTTCAGGAGTTTACTCAAGAGTTCAGAAAGAAAGAATTGTTGCTTTTTATTTCATTGGATACACATGAAACTTTGTTAAAATACATCGGTAGTTTACATTCATATTTGCAGCATACCTTATTGATGTTTAATCCTAATTATTTTGATGAGTTGTGTGTTCAAGCCATACATATTGAATCAGGTGGTAGACCATTCAAGTTTTCATCACAATCATCCAAAGAGTTGGAAACCAAATATTCCAATGATAATAAGGGGAAGAACATTTCGAAGAGAAAGAAAACAACGATTGTTTAGAAGGAAATATCTACTTGTTCTCATTGCCATAGAATCGATCATGATAAATTGAAGTGCTGGAAACTTCATCCAGAATGTAAGCCCAAAAAGTTCCTTAAGGAGAAGGATGAAAAGAAGGCCATTGCAGCAGTCCAGTAAGATCTAGGTTTAGATTTAGGTGATCAAAGGAGGATAACGGCCATGGTTACGACAGGTCAAACTTCTGATACTGGTTCAAGTTCGAAAACTATCTCATCTTCTTCAAACATAAGTCCTTCACATGAGGATAAAAGAGCTGAAATATTTAACATAAGGATAAATTCTAAGCATACAAATATAGATATAATGTTTGACAGTGGATCACGGGCGAATTTAATCTCTGAATATTTAGTTAAAAGTTTCGTTTTAGAAACACAGAATCATCCAATACCTTACCCATTAGGATGGCTAAATAAACAAAATCAAATAAAAGTCACTAAACATTGTTGATTAAGATTTTCCATAACAACTAATTACATTGATGAAGTGGAATTAGATGTGGTTCTAGTAGACATATGTTGAGTTGTCTTAGGAAGTCCTTATCTTTATGATCGTGATGCAGTATTTTACAGTAGAGAACATAAATATCACCTTAAGAAAGATGGGCTTGAACTTATTGTCAGGGCACATCAAAAAAAAAATCACTTGAATTTAATTAATGTTAATCAGATGAAGTGATTAATACGTTCAAACAAGCAGTTTGTAATCATGTGTGTAAAGGATCAACATAACAATCAACATGATTCTTATTTAAGTTATGCAACTCAGCTTAAAGATGGTTTTTTTAAACAGATAGAAATAATTCTAGTTGTATGTAAAACCAAACATCTTATTTCTAAGTAGGGATTACATCATGAATTACAGTTTGTGCCTAAAGCTCCTATTCCTAGTGTCTGAATGAATCAATTCAGTTTAAGTTTGGAACTTAACAGTTATAGGGATAGAGATCAGTATTGGGGAAAATCAATGTTCAATTTCTCTTATATTGTGTCACCATGCCATGTCTCGAACAATTTGGAAACCTCTTTTCAAGTGGAGAGGAAACCTATTTGTTTTCATATCAAAGCCTTTTCTAAAGTAGTGTCAAAGTCTCTAATGGGAACTTATGCATCAGAGGAAAGGTCTAATCAATGGAAACATCATCTAAATGAAGGAAAAGTGATTGAAACAAATCAAGAGCTAAATCCATACTTTCAAAATCAAACTAAGTTGCGGGAAATTTCACCTTACAGTTGGATAGGTTCATTGCAGCAAGTTCACTTAGTAATCAGAAATCAAGAAAGTGTAGTTGGTTCAATGTCAAGTATATCTTTGATTGTCTCTATCATTCTGCAAAATAGATTTTTTATACATGTTTATGGTATTAAACAACATTCAGTAGAGATTGTTTTCAAAGATTGTGAATCACTAACTCATTATTCTTCATGGAAATAATTCGATTGCCATGTTGATAACAGGTTGTTTTCCCATCATCGCAAGTTTTTCATACTGCAGATGGATAAAACAGGTCACTGACTCAAAAGGTACCATGGTCAGCATCATCACGGTCATCACTTGCAGGTGATTGATTAATTATATTGGTACATCGTTAGGTAAAGGTGGAAAGAGAGGGAGTTCTACCCTCATTGACTAATTGTTTAGTCAAACTTTTGTGGTCCAAAAGCTTTCAAGTTGAGAGGAATGATCTAGGAGGATTCCGTTGATTCATTGCACATGTGTTCAAGTGTTTTCATCAGGTGTTCAGTGTCGTTTTCACTTCAGTTCAACCTCAAAAGTTCGATAGTATTGGCTATGGATCAAGTTGTTCAGGTAATGTTTATGGTTTTCAAGGCGTTTAGTTGAGATGGTTTAGCGCCTGGTTGTCGACATGATTTCATCAACATTTCCACCAAGATTGGTCGATGACATGTGTTTTATCATTCAACTCACAGGATTTGGTCTCGACATGGGTGTCGTCTATGGCAAAGGGTCGATATGGTTCGTCGTCAGGTTGTCGTCGCAAATACCACTTGTGTCAACAATGTACATATGGGTTTATGTCACATTGTCGACAAGTTTTTCATCATGCGACAAATCTCACTAATGTCGCTTAGTGATTGAATGATTGTAAATGGGTGATAATTTTCTATGTAATAAACCCTAATCTAAATCTAAGACATAAACCTAATGCTAAAAGCCTAATCCTAATTACCCTAATCATCACATTCAAATTATGTTACAAAACAAAGTCTAAAACTAATACTAAGACCTAAACCTATGATTTACCAAACCATGACTTAAAAACTTATTTTCTATGCTAGAAACCTAAATTCCTAACTCTCAACCTTGTTTAACTATGTAAAAAATTACAAAATGTAATACACAGTCCCTAACCGCAACCGCAATGCGAATGTTAACATGTGAACGAACTGGAGGTTAGAGCAAACCGCAACATCAAACTGCCAGTCCTCAATGCAGTGGATATAGTGGTATGTGAACAGATGAGGGCTAGCCATAGTCAGTTGACCACCACCCTAACCATAGTGGAACCATGAAGGTGATAGGCACATGTGAATAGGTTATGTAACCATGGCTCAGAGCTTCACTGCAGAGTTGGAGATAACAGTAGCGGATCTGACCTTCATGTGAATAGGTATAATCGCAGCGGGCTGGCCGCCAGAACCGCGGGGATAAACCATACAGGTGGCCACCAAGGGTTATACCACTTGGTCACATGCTAATGGTCCACCCAATTTTCACTAATGGTAACTATTAGCGGTTCGACAATTTATCATAATTTTTTATTCTTTTTAAACGGTTCGTTTGTTGAAACTAATTTGACCACCTTAGGAACTTGCCTATGTGTCCCTATTCTACAAGGCCAAGTTTGTAAACCTATCCAATACAACCAAATACATCTACAAGCCAGCCCAAGGAGGTTATTATGTACCTGTAGGCCTTTTCAAGGCGGATTTGCCTTCATTGATCAGGAAGAGTGGCTTTCTGACTTTTGCTTGCAGATTCTAGAGGTCATAGGTAGTTTTGTTTTCAGTGTTACGGGAGCATCCAAAGTCAGAATTGGGAACCGTAAGAGGCATTGGAAAGTTGGTTTAGAGGTTTATCTAATGATGGTGATCAAAAGTGATTGTGTGCACATTCAGACTGATCAAATATCTGTGTAATCAACAAATTATTTTCATTCCTAATAAAAACGGTCACCCATCTTGAAAGCGGACCTGGAGACGTAGTCCATTAGGGACGAACTCCATCATCAATATCATTGTATGGTATCACTATTATTTTACTATTTTCACTTCTATTATGCATCATTTTTATGTTTAATCAACTACCGTAAAGTCTTCTTCTCAAGCACCTTTCATCGAATTCCGCACTTTCAGTTAACATTCAAATCATCGATGGCTAATCACTTCTTCATCAGTTTAAGTAAATGATCATTTCAGATTACCTGTTAGCATTGTGATATCTTTGAATCCAATAATCGACCATACTTCATATTTAGGCCAGCTAAAGTCCCTATTTAGCGATGTTTAGATATTCGCAACTCTCACGTTCGAGTTATCATTGGAGTACTTAATATACCAGGTTAGCGCACAATCCTGTAGAGCGCTAACCAGTATCAATTTCTTTATATGGAAATCTATAACACCTTGTGCTTCCCATACAACCCTTACAATGAACCAAAATTGGTCCGGATCATCATTTCCCAAACCGGTGAACACAGGTAACTTCATTGTGTTTGCCATACTAAATTGCAATGGTGGTGGAGTTGGTACGGGTGAAGTTGGAGGTGATGGTGGTGAAGATGGAGGTGGTGTGGGTAGAGGTGGTATTCATGGAAATACCTATCTTATCAATTGAATATAACTTCATGGAGAGACCTTCGTGATCCCTTCTTCATCTCCTCATGAAGGTGAAATCAAGGGGCTATGCTCTGGACCCTTATTTCCTTCGTTTCTATAAATTCTTCTGCTTCGTATAGACCCAAACATCAAGGTAACTGCATAACCCCTTTTTTTCACACAACAACATTTTAATCCAAGTATTCAAAGATTTTACGTACTTACCTCATGGTCCTTTGAAAAAGCATCGCTCTGCCTCACTATAGCTGACTGAGGTGTCGACCGCGAACTCAGTAACAAATCCTCCTATACTGCGATCGAGCCAATGATCGACGGCGCAAATGATATTATCCTTCGATGCTTCCAACCTTCGCACTAGCTCTGGGATCTATACAATAGGACCATCAAGCTTCCACCTTCCTTGGCTATCTACTAGCTTCGTGATCCACTCGTATAGCTCAATATGGAAGCACATGAAAAATATTTTGTGGATCTCTGTATACAGGTAGTTGTCTAACCACTGTTCTTTTGATAGTCAGGGTTTTTTTCCTCATTTTCCTCGAACTCGTGAATTCTTCTATCCAACATGCCTTTGATTTCCTTTTTAGTTGGATTCTAGTGATATGACATCACACATTTCTATGTAGATTCTGATCTTGGAAATGGAACCATTTGTTGGCTTATGGGGGCTTGACCCAAGTTCAACATTAGTTAGCTAAACAAATCTCTACACTACTGGCCCTTTTGTCATCAACCTGCAGAGCGTGGACTAAAGTCTCACCCGAAGCTGTATGGGGGATGCTGGAACCAAGTTTCCGCACCCTTGAGATGGATGTGATGTCTGTTTATTCCAACTATACATGTCTTCTCGTAGGTTTCTAGCTCTCCGCTCCACCCTTCTGTACCTTCGCGACATGTTACAATCGTCTTCTGTGCAACCCTAACCAAGGGCTGATACGCTTTTGTGTTACTAGGGCAGTGAACTGTGGTAATTCCCCAAACTATGCTAAGTATCTTAATTATCTTATTAACAGATCTTAGTTAGCTTCCTGTAAACATATTTTCTTACTTGCGTGCACTTAACCAATACGATTATACACCTTCGCACATCATATAAGCATTAGAAGTGAAATTTATACCCAATATAATAGATGCATAAACAAGAAATAAAGACGCAAAAATTATAGAATACTCTCTTTATTGATAATTCCAAAGTATTACAGACTTGACTTGCCTTGCGCACTCAGCTGCAGGGGTCCGCGCACATAGCTACGAACTTCTAGGCCTTTGCGCACTTAGTTGTAGAGCCTCTACCTATGCTACAACCCAAAATTATATTTCTACTCCAAAGATATGACTCAATTCTTTGTCATTGAATAGTTGATTGATTGATTGGTTGTTGCCTTAACTACTTAGAGCTTCGCTCTATTTATACAATCCCATTGTCTACAGACCATGGGTAGATCATTTACAACCGACATTACATTATCAAAATAAGGGTGGATAACCCTATGACTCTTTAACAACTACGTGCTTTGTGACCACAAAGTACGGAGTCTTTACGTTAGGATTACAAAATTGGACCAAAATATGGGCTTTAAGCCCCAAAACTTCCCTTGGGGGATCCTCTGCCCAACAAACGTCATCAACAAAAGTCACATAATACCTATTTTTTTTGTATATTTTGTAGAAAATGGTCCATATACATCATAGTGGACTTTCTCCAAGATTTCTCTAGCTGTGCTATCTCGGCCTTGGAAGGTGGATTTGACATATTTCCCCAATGTGCACCCCTTGTAGACATCATGCTGATCAAGGGTACATTTCAGGAGATTGATGGTAATCTACTATATGATATTTAAGGCTCCATGGTGTAAGTGTCCCATGCACATGTGCCATAGTTCGCCAACATCCCAACTTTGTACACTTTTGGTCTTTCTACTCAGTGCAGTGTAAGCTTACACCTCTAGTTTTTATAGGTTCTTCACACAAACTCCAATCTACTTCACCTGCCTGATAGGTACATGTCTTAGAAAAACATCATAGCCATGGTCCTCCAATACAACTACAAAGATCAAGTTCTTCTTCATCCTAGGTACATACATAACATTTTTCAGATGAAGATGGGAGCCTGACTCCCTCTTAAAGGTTACAATACCAATTCCTTTGGTACTATACCACCCATCATCCCTAAGTTATATGTGCATCTAGAGATCATTATCCTCTAGTATACTGAATAATTCTTTGCATCTCATCATTATGGAATGAGGCAGCTAAATCCAGATACCACACGCTCCTAATTAGAGTGCTCGTCACACATGAAATGAGTATGACGTCTAGTTCGAATTTAGAGGCAAGTGCTTCACCTCCTTCTCCTCCCAAGGCCTTGTTGTTAGAATTCTCATGCAGACACTTTGTTGGATAGTCCCCAAATTCATGGAAGTGAAAACATTTTATCTTACTCAAGTCCTTCTTCTTGCCATCGTTCTAACTAGTATTTGGTTTGATTTTGTCCTTATTTCACTTATGTTTCTTTCCCTTTTGAACCAAGGAAAAATTCTCTTCCTCCTCAACTTTGGATGTTATTGCATCTCTCTTTTGCCTTTAAACTTCTTCTTGCACCAAATTGGACAAAAGTCTCTTCCAATTTGGTGATTTTTGCCTTCCATTTACAGAGTCCTGTTAGCTATGCCAAAATTTTGGAAGGCCTAGGAGAGATATCCTCACTAGCTTAGAGGAGAAAACATTTTCTCCTAATCCTTCTTGTTCATCTTGAACCTGAGTGAATCTTGAGAGGTGGTGTTGAATGTCTTCATTTTTCTCCATGCAGATATTTCTGAGCTTGTCCCTCATCGCCAATTTCTTGGAATCACTATTATTTTTGAATAACTTAGCGAGTGTATTCCACATAGCAAAGAGAGTCTCCTTTCCATGTAAATTCGATACAATGTGGTATCTCAAACCCTCTAGGGTGATCATCCTAGTTTCTGTGACATCCTTCTTCCACTGTGCATATGATGTTCTTGATTGTGGAATGTCAGTTTTGGTGTATTCCAACACACCATTATGATCGAGCACTACTTCTATCTTATTCTTCCCAGCTATTAAATTTGAGGTTCCCTCAAGGGCATATTCCAAGCTCAATCCGTTGAAATACATTCTCACACATGGAAGAAAATAGCTTTGCTAAATTTGCAAGTTGAAATCTCTGAAGGAGAACCTCTATTGAGTGGTTTCCAATGTGATTTCTGCTTTGATACCATGTAAAAATTAATGGAATTTTTCTACTAGTGATGTTTTCGAACTAAAAACAAGATATTATAAATTTCCTCTATTATCTTGTGGAATGGAATCATAGCTCAAAAACACATGCAATGACATGCCACCACTAAAACACTACGAGGACATAATGATTTACATGGGAACCCAACTAGGAAAATCCCCTCCACTACTTTTCATTAATTATATGAGAATGAGAAACTATTACAATGACTTGCTTCGAATCTGAAGCACACCCTGCATTGTAAACTTGTTCTTCTGCTGACTGTCCTAGTCTGGCTAAAACTTAGCCAATTCAAGGCCCCAACTTGCTCCTATTTCCTTGTGAAATCCGGGAGGAAATTATCTCCTAAAAGGTAGGAATTTTGTCTAATTTTCTTGCACAATTCCCGAGGAATGTTTCACTTTCTTAATAGCCTTGCCTGTACACTCAACTAGTATATAATTTACAATTACGATGTGCCTTTCCCTCCACTAGGCAATTCAAATTCAATGTTGTTTGGGTTATTTTTAGCTGATTGACTAGTTTAACTGAGATATCACTGAGTTAACAAGAGTTCTACTACTCAACTGACTCAACTAGTTATTTGAGCTCAGTTAACTGACTCAAACTGGAAATAATTGAAATGGATTATGACATTTTAGCAACCACTACATGTAAAACTCTAGTTCTAGAGTCTAACCCAAATTAACTGAGCTAACTTGTATACAAGGCCATGTTACATAAGTTAAATGCGATCCAAGTCATCCTCTTGATGTGGAAAATAGAATTAATAAATTTGACATAGGTGCAATTCAAATTTAGTGCTTCTAATCCAACGTGCATTGGAGATCTTAGCTTCAATTTAATCATTGGACCTCCCATCCCAAAGAAATAAACTAAATTCGTTTTTGTAGGATATACAAGAGAGGACCATACATTACTCACCTATGTTAGACAAGCTACATTGGGGGAACACTTCGAGGGAAAAATTATCCATCAAATAGTCCTATGATCTAGAAGAAAATACCTCAGGGAAACACAAAAAATCAATCCTGAATAAGATACAAAAACAAAATCTATGGCCCAAAATATTTCTCTTTTTAGGGATCTTAGTGCATAAGAAATATCTAACTAGGGAACAATTAGTAAAACTATTATTCTCTAGTCCCTCTATGTGATTCCTTTGTAAAGCAAAAGAGGCAAATGAAGATCACC
Source organism: Pinus taeda (assembly GCA_000404065.3). Lineage (NCBI taxonomy): Eukaryota > Viridiplantae > Streptophyta > Pinopsida > Pinales > Pinaceae > Pinus > Pinus taeda. The sequence goes on from APFE030504196.1 coordinate 18,376, forward strand.
TATTCAATGGTTGTAACTTCACCCTTTTTTTGTGGTCCCATATGGAAAGTATCATGTGATTTTTAGATCATAACTCCTTTAGCATCAAGTTTACCCTTGACCATTGAAGGGTGGTTTCTTTCTCTAACCATATACTCAATAAGATTTAGACCTTATTATGTGTTTTTCTACTTTAGGCCCTCTCGAAGAAACCAAATTATATAATATTTCACAACCAATACTTGAACATGGAGGATATTTGGTATATTATCCATACTAATGTTAAGGAATCAATTTGTTCTTAGTCTTGATTAGACCTAGATTGGAAAGCGTCCGGCTAGGAAGAAATCATCTTAAAGCCTTTGAGATTATAAAATCCACTTTTATCCCTTTCCATTGTAATTCACAAACATTCTGTCAACTGCCTCTCTATTTAGAGTCCCCCTTTATCTTTCATGAAATTAGATTTCAATGATGCAACTTGACACAACTCAGTCATAGTAGGTTATGAAGGTATTTTCCAAGATAATCCAGGAAACAAAACCTTCAATTACTGTAACTCCATGTGGTTCTATAGAAATAATATAGTGGATTTGAAAGAACTAGAAATGATGTTCGACTACACCCATACTTTAATATATTCAAAGATGATTTTGGAAGGAGATTCACACCCGCTAATTAGCATGATCACCTAACTCATCTAAATATCAACTCCTAGTAGAATCTCAAAAATTTGGATATTGTAAAATTTCTTAGAGACGCTGGAAAGCACAATGGAAAACATCCCTATCATTATCTCCTCACATATCAGATGAGTGGGAACTAAAATTGTTAACCTCCTAGAAAACAAAGGCCGTAAAATATTAATAGCAACAATATAGTGGAGCATGGATCGATTTTCCTTATGCTAATCTTAAACAAAATTGCTCAAATCTAGTAGAAAAATATCTTCTTTACCCATATATGGTGTTAAAGTAGGGACAGGTGGGGGAGGGAATAACTATAATCCCATTAGGAATAAAAGTAGGGGATGTGGCCAACCCTCCACCAAGGTTTTAAATATGTGTAAATGTGGAGGATGATGGAGTCAACAAGTGGTACACAACTCGAGATAATATGACATCATCGATTAAATTTGTAGAACGTGGCATTCTTGCCAAGGGATTGAGACATAGGAGATGGGCTCACAATGAGACCTTGTAAATTATTGCCATCCTTACCTATAATGCAAATCCATCATATCGAGGAATGGAGGACCTATAGCTGGGATGTAAATCAGTGTCGACACTCTTCAAGCTTGAATTCCCAAGTTTTAATCTATTATGGCACTCAATTATTATCAAGTATGGTTGTAGGGTCATGGTTTTGGGATTTGTTGCAGGCTAGTCACATGTTTGACTATAAATTGGAGGGCAAGCACAACCTCTCTCTATGATTTGGTTGTTTCCATTTTAAGCATTGCTCCTCTCTTAAATTTCTACTATATTTTTTTGATTTCCCTTCCTATTCCAAAGTTTATTTCTTACTCGGGATTCCTCTAGTTCTATTTTCTAGTTTTCCCTACCTAGTCTATTCTTTCACCCTCCCCATACATGTACCTACCTTGGCCTTCCCCCACTCTATTCCTTCCCATAGTAATATGTTCCTATCTAGTATTTATTTCATGATGTCAATGTGTTTTTATCCAAGTTGTCAAGGCCACTTATTTGTCTCCATGACCATCACGAGACTAAATTCAATCCCATCCTTTTTGCATTGGATCCTATCCTCTATTCTCCCATCCTATCATTCAAGAATTTATTCTGTAGCTCTTTATCTTTCCACACATCTCCAAGACTCAACTTCAACCCTACCATTAGGTAGAATTCCAGTATGCCTAAACAAAATTTTAGATTGCGTCGAGGAACTAATTTCTAGAAGGAGTTTAAATCATTTTCCCAAAAGGGAGTAGAAGAATCTACATAATGATATAGAGACCACACCCTTGTTGAAATTTGCATGCCCTATAGGTCTCGTATGTGCCGTAGCTAGGAACAAAAACCCTAGAGAATCCCAACATAAAAGTCTTTGCACAACAAAAATATAATAATAGTGAAATCAATAGCATTACACAAGAATGTTGGAACAAATCTCATTTCCCATTAGTCCATGAATAATAAATCACTAGGGCTCTCGTACCAAGGATCATGGCCCTTTATAAACCCTACCATGAACTAGTATATATGGTATATAATAAAATACATTGTTTTTCCTCTGAACAATCTAGGGATTGAGATTTGATCCTTTAGATCCTATATATACCAAATAAAAAATGAAATCAACAAAATATACACTAACCTAGGTTGACCCCTTTATCCCATTCAAATTAGTATTTTTTTTATCCTTGTTGTAGCCTAATTCCTTCTATAGCTATAGATTTTGTTTTCATTGTTAGGCAACTCCTTTTGATGATAATCAACTTCCTACCCACCCGGAAGACTTATTTTCCATGTTCTTCAACCCTTATCTACCAAACACACTTCTGTGTAGCCCTTTATCTACCCTAGGCTTATACTTAGTGTCACATGACCCTCCTCTTCTAGGTGTGGTATACCTCAACTAGCAATGTTAGGTCTCTTCTAGCCTTAGATTACCTTATAAAGTTCCCAACCTCTTCTCCAACATCTTAGATCAAGCCTTTCCATGTCTCTTAGATCTTATTTCTCCACTACTAAACCTTATCCAACCTCTAGTTCTCCAAAAACAACACAAAATTTTTGTCCAAGATTTCTATGACATGTCATAACCTCTCATCCATCCCTCTTCCATCCCTAGTTATATTCTTCCTATCCCTTATTTGTTGTACATGACTTAGCCAACTTTGTCCATTACTTTGTCCTACTTCTAGGGCTAAAACACCCTATGAGTAGCCCTTTATATCTCTATGACTACCCTTGAAACCATAAGCTAGACATATCATTGTCCTTGCTAGACCTCAAACAAGCCTCTTCTAAAGGAACTAGACCTTGACCCTATTCTACCAACCACATGCTTCCATCACTTATTCCCTATTAGGGTTCCACACCTCAAACCATTTACAGTTTACCATAAAATGAACTCAACTTACTCCTTCGCATATATTTAGTTTGGAATCCTAGAAAGACTTGATTACATGCTTTCACAACTTCTTTTGGGTAGATAGCAACCTCCATGAACGAAACTTGGCCCTCTCTAGGGATATTTCACTCCACACTTGTTATCCTTCACAATGTGTGTAATTTTCCTATCCTTCACAATATGTGTATTTTCCTATCCATAGGATCTTTATTTATACTTTTCCTTTAGGTTGTTTAAGGAACCCTTAGTCCTTTATGTTTTTACCAACTCAACCTTTTCATAATTTATAAGAATAATAAATTAGTTGTCTTAAGTCCAAACCCACAATTTCGAATCCAAATCTCCAACCACTTGGTTAATTTTCCCAACCAACTTACTTCTAGTGGGTCTTATCCTCTCCAAAGCATATTTCTAACTATCCAAATTTTAACACTCCCTCATAGCAAGGAAGGTATTTCCATCTGATCCCAAAAATATTTTCCTTGTGATGCATTAAAGAATTACATATTAAGCTTGCATTTAACCATGAAATTAGAAGTGCATAAAAGAAGAGGAAGAGAAGAATAGAAAGTCATGCATAGAAGACACAAGATTTATATCGGAGTTTGTACACGAGGGACTACATCTCTGTGCCCTGCTCGAATTAGTGCGGAGGCCCTATTTTCATTAGATGGAAAAATAATGAAATTACATCAAAAGTCAAAATGACAACTTTATACCTCCACAATTGCAGAAGCCCGAAAGTTGCAGATCTCTAATGGAGAAACGGGCAGCACAATTGAGTTCATGGGGTTGAGAAATGTTGAAACCATATAAAATTTGTCGAAAAGTGCCAAAGAGAAAATCTACCCCCTGGAAAAATTGCTAAGATCATGGTTCTGCCCCATCTCTGCACTGCTCAGGGTTCCACCTAATAGAAATTTGTGCCCCCTCCTGGCCTCCTCTAGGTGCTCCAATGAATGATAGTTTAAGTACAATTTGGAAGGCGGATAGTCCAAAGGTGGACTATTGGGCACAATGGTAACTTTAGAAAATAGTTGAGGAGGGTTTGGGGGATCAAATCCCGCCCCTCCCAATTTAACACAACATATGCGCTGTTTAAACTTTTTGGGTGGCGGGTCTGCCATATTAGTGGCCTGCTTCCCCATTTCCATTGGTGTTCATGTACACATGGGAGGTGGAGAGTGTGGCGGGGTTGACAGCCTATGCCCCCACCTATTAATACAATGGTTTGGGTTGGTGGTTACTGGGGGTGGCAGGGTTATGCCCGCCCGCCCATTAATGTCAATTGGTTGGGGAGGGCCGGAGGGAGTCGCGACCTGTTGGCCCAAAAAGAAAAAATATTTTTATATATAAATAGGACGGGTCCGATGGAGGTGGTGGGGGTCATGGCCCGCCACAAAAATATATATAGTTTTTGTTATATATAAAACAATTATCCATTTTTGAAAATTCACAAAATTGATTGAAGGAGACAATTTAAACAGGCCACAAATTCACCCAAAATCTGGCCTAGGTTGGCCAGAATCTGGTGGCTAGATTTTGTCCAAATTGCTGCCTCCTTAAGCCTACCCAGTAACCCAAGTCAACCCTAAACTTTGACTGCTTCTAACTTTTGCATACAGACTCGGTTTGGCGAATCGTTCACACCACCATGATCATGATGATGAGATCTTCAACATGAACCTAGTTCGAGAAACTTTCAAGAATTTTGATTTTTAAGCCCTTTACTGAAGTCACGTGTACTTTGACCTGTACAATCAATTTGGATCATTCCTCCCCACTAAAGAGCTTTTAGACCACAAAAGCATTTACACTTAGCACACAGTTTGTGTCGTCTTCAACTCACACTTTCAGTCACCTACATGCAAAAGCGGTATGTCTTTTGCAATCATGCACACCACACATCACTCAATAACCCTTCCTTGCCAAGAGTTTATAGCACACATGCATTAGCCAAGGATTACATAAAAAGTAATCAATACCTCAACTATTAATAAAGAGAGGCTAAAATATCATCATTGCATTTTGAAGTGATGGGAGGCACACCATCAGTTTTACATTTACTTGCAATGTATGATTTACAATGGTGGCCATAACAAGCTACTACCTCTAAAAAAACCAACTTAATAAAGCGGACCACCGTGAATCGAGTGGATTCATTTGTTGAACATGTTCACCTTTCGGCTCCTTTAGTGATGTTTCTAGAGCATGGAGCATTAGAAATGTGGTTTTTTGGTGTCCCTCTTTGTTGCAATGACTACAAAGATTCATTTTCCTCCAAACTTTCGAGGCTACCTTGGGGCACTTTCCCCTGGTATTCCTCCGATAAGTGTTCATGGAGCCGTCACTATCGCTGGACTGTGAGGAAGGAATTTCATCATTTGTCATTGGTTGGTTACTAGCTGTATTGGAGCTTTCTCCCATTTCCTTTATGGTGTATTCGAGTCCTACACAACATGCCAATTCCTCGACTTTGATGGGGTTTACGATGCCTTGGTCTTTAATTTCGAGACCCTTTCCTTGATACCCCATATTATTCAATAGTTTGGATCCAATCCCTGTAGTATGTTTTTCAAAAGAAACAAATTGATCATCATGAAAATCCTATGAAATAGGAGAATCCTTTTTACCTCCATATAGCAATGCTACAACTTTTCAAGGGCCTCATCCTTGGCTTGCAACTGGCGTAGCAATCTTTGTTTTTCTTCCCTTGCCTACTGTAGAAGCCTCCTTAGCTCATCATTCTCTTCTTGGATGCGGTGGTTGATCTCCTCAAGTTCTTGGAGTCCTACTATGGGGAGTGCCCTTTTCATTATGTCTATTGAAATCCTTGATTCATTGTCAGAATCAGACCCCAAATATATGGGTCCTCCTGCTGTGATCCCAAGGGCTGCAAACATCATTTCATTGCCAGAATCAGACCCCAAGTGAATGGGCTTACCTCGTGCAAATCCTGCAATTGTGACCTTCTCATCTTCCTCTGACTCAGAATCTTGGTTTTGTTGCACGGTGGTGGCAGCCTTCTGCTTCCCCTTTCTGTCATTCCTTTCAGGTCTCAGCTTAGGGTGCAGCTTCCAACAATTTTCTTCATCATGCCCCTTTTTCTCACAATGTGTATAAGAGGGTTTTGCTCCCCTTCTCTTTGTTGTTGTAGTTCTCTTTGGTTGGTCATCTCATCCATGTGTTCCCCTTTGATGTGCACGCCCGCTTTAGGATCGAAAGACTTTAGTTTCCCTTCGCCTCTTCGAAGCCTGTTACTAGTTAGTATACAAACATGCAATTCACATCTACAAAGACCAGCTCTGATAACACTTGATCCAAAAAATATTGTCCTTGTGATGCATTAAAGAATTAAATATTAAGCTTGCATTTAACCATGAAATTACAAGTGCATAAAAGAAGAGGAAGAGAAGAATAGTAATTCACACATAGAAGACACAAGATTGATATCGGAGTTCGTCTAGGAGGGACTACATCTCCAAACCCTGCTCGAATTAGTGGGGAGGCCTTGTTTTCATTAGATGGAAAAATAATGAAAGTACATAAACAGTCAAAATGGTGAATTTATACCTCCACAAGTGAAGAAGCCCAAAAATTGCAGATCTCTAATGGAGAAACAAGCAGGACCATTGAGTTCGTGGCATTGAGAAATGCTAAAACCTTTGTCGAAAACTGACAAAGTGAAAATCTGTGCCCCTGGAGAAATTGCTCAGTTCATGGTTTTTCCCCCTCTCTATACTGCCTAGGGTTCCACCTATATAGAAATATGTGCCCCCTCCTGGCCTCCTTCAGGTGCTCAAATGAATGATGGTTTAAATACAATTTGGCGGGTGGATAGTCCAAAGGTGGACCATTCGGTGAATTGGTAACTTTAGAAAATAGTTGAGGAGGGGTTGGGGGATCAAATCCTGCCCCTCCTAATTTAACACAACATATGCGTTGTTTAAATTTTTTGGGTGGTGGGTCCGCCATGTTGGTGGCCCACATCCCCATTTTCATCGGCATTCGTGTACGCATGGGAGGTGGAGAGGGCGGTGTGATTGACAACCCACGCCCCTACCTATTAATACAATGGTTGGGGTTGATGGTTACCAGGGGCAGCGGGGTCATATCCGCCCACCCATTAATGCAAATGGGTTGGGGAGGGGACACCGTGGGTCATGGCCTGCCACCAAAATATATATATTTTTTGTTATATATTAAATAATTAGCCATTTTTGAAAATTCACAAGATTGACCGAAGGAGAAAATTTAAAGAGGCCGCAAATTTGCCTAGAATCTGGCCCAGGTTGGCTGGAATCCAGTGGTTGGATTTTGTCCAAATTGTAGCCTCCTTAAGCCTGCCTAGTCAACCAAGTCAACCCTGAACATTGACTGCTTCTAACTTTCACATACAGACTTAGTTTGACAAACCATTTGCACCACCACGATCATGATGACGATATCTCCAACATGAACCTAGTTTGAGAAACTTTCGAGCATTTTGATTTTTGAGCCTTTGTACTAAATCCACCTGTACTTTGACCTGTATGATCCATCTGGATCACCATCACTCTTTGAAATCTATGGCTCCATGGATTTCCTTACACACCTGTGATTTTCATTGCATGATTTATGACTTTCCCTTGTAAGGAAATGACTATCCTCACATGTGCCACAACTTTATCTTTCATGATGCATGACTTTCGTTACATGGTCCGTGAATTTTCTCACATGGGTTACATCTTTCCTTGCACCACCATGACTCTTTTGACATGGTTCTTCATTGTCCTTGCATGGGATAAAAACTCAAATCTCTCGCTTATGCTTGAAGGTTTCACATCCACTGCACTACTAATATTACTTTGTAGTCTTGATATGAAGCTAGACTCCCTCTGAGCCCACAAAACCTCTATTGTCTCACTTTTCTCTCCCTCCCAAAATGTTATGTTGCTTAAATTGTGTCCTTTTAAATTTAGTTCGAAGATATGGTCAAACACTCGGTATAATCCACTCTAACCACCATAACTCAAATATGCATGAGTCCTCATCCTCCTAATTCAAACACCTCATATGCACATGGCTCTATTATTGAACGCGCAACTCCACAAACCAACGAACATACTATCTCATGATCAACCATCCGTCCACACGAGGCTACTTCGTTTATACCAAGGCACCTTCTTTGTTAAGCCTTCAACTCCATGTCTAGCAGTTTCACATCTCCCTCTTAAGTTGCTTCCTATACATACTCTAATCCACATGCCCTTGGAAGTAACATTGATACCATATTAATATTTTCATGGCCTTTGGGTTTTGGTATATTCCCTAGCTAAGAACACAATACACTAGATAATCCCAACACAAAAGGACTTTGCATAGTGGAAATATAAAAATAGTCAAACCAATAACAGTACACAAAAATATTGGTGTAAATATTGTTTCCAATTACTCCATCAATAATAGAAAATTAAGGATCTCGTACTAGGGACCATGACCCTTCAGAAACCCTCATTAGAGAAATTTTGAGGTAAAAAATGGGCCTAAAAACAAAAATGTACAACCAAAATCAACTTTACAAGAACCAAGATGATTCAAGGAGATGATGTCAACCATGGGGGATGACTCACCGTTTTTTGAGAAAAAAAAGAAAAAACATAAAACATAAATAAATAAATAAAAAGCTACTTTTTCAACTCGCATTTTCAACTTAACACAATTTTACTGAAATTTTGAGTGGGAGCACCCATTGGATACATAATTTGATTTCTCATCGAAGGAGTACCCATGTTGCATACTTTTGATGGACCTTGTTACATGAAAGTTTAGAAATACAGAAAAAATGTGATTAAAATAACGTTTCTTCATGTGTTTATCATCTTTCATGTAAAAGGGTCCATTGAAAGTATGTGACATGGGTACTCCTTGGATGAAGAATTAAATTTCTCATACAATGAGTACTCTTACTCGAAATTTGAGTAGAATTGTGCGTAGATAATTTGAAAATACAATTTGAAAAGTAGTATTTTTTTCCCTCCAAAATTTGATGAGGTAATTCAATGTTATTTTATTATTTCCACTATTATTTTATAATGTTCATTAGGAGGCCCATTTTAGGTCTCAAAATTTCTCTAATGGATGTACACTAATATACATAGTGTATAACATAATAAGAAGTTTTTCCTTTGAGTGATTTGGGGCTTGAGGTCTGATCCTTTAGATCTTCAATCTACACAATAAAAAATATAATTAGCAGAATATACACTCACTTAGGCTAATTCCTTTGGCCCACTAAACTCAATATTTTGTTGTCCTTGTAGTAGCTAAATTAATTTTTTTACTACAGGTTTATTTTGTCACTATTTGTCAACTCCTTTCAAACATAATCAACTTGCTGACCAACTTGAAGACTTCTTTTCTTTGTTGCTCAATCCTCAAATACCACACAAACCACTCCCTAATCATTTATCTACCCCAAGCCTAGAAATAATTTCTTACAAAATTCCTCTTATAGTTTGGCATATTTAACTCGCAATATTAGGTCTCTTCTAACCTTGGATGAACTTTTGAAGGCCTCATCATTTTCTCCAATAGCCCAAATCAAGCCTTGACCTATCCCTTACTGCTTATTGCTTCACTACTAACCCTTGGCTGGCCTCCATTTCTCCCACAACTCCATGACCTTTTCATGTTGCAAGTCTTGTGCAGGTACTACAACATCCCTTAATCTTTGATCCAACCCTCTTCCAACCCCAATTATCTCTGTCATGCCCTTGATCTCCTATATACAACTTAGCCAGTTTTGTCCACCACTTTTTCATACTTCTAGGGATAAAAAACCCTATGACCAACCCTTATATCTATATGACCCTTGAAACCATATGACAAACCTGTGATTGGCCTTGTTAGGCCTCAAATGGGCCTCAACCACCTGGATTTATACATTGGTCCTATTCTACTAACCACAAACTACACTCATGTGTTCCCTATCAAGGTTCCACACCTCAAACCAATCATATATTACTCTAAACTAAGCTCGGATTACTCCTTTTTGGTATATCCTTAGCTTGGCATGCTAGACACTATTAATTACATGCTCATGTGGTTTTGATTTTAGCCTCCATGAATAGAACTTGACCCTATCTAAGGCTCTTTCACTCCACACTTGTTATCCTTCACAACGTGTGTATTTTTCGTCTCCATAAGCCCTCTATTTATAATTTTCCTTTAAATTATTTAGAGAACCTTTAGTATTTATAATTTTACCCACTCAACCTTTTAATAATTAAATAGAATGAATAAATTAGTCCTCTAAAGTCTGAACACACAAGTTTGAACCACTTGGATACTTTTCCCAACCAACTTACGTTTGGTCAGTTTTCTCCTCTCCAAAATGCCATTCGAGTTATACAAATTTCAACAAACTTGCCTCAAATCTAGGAAGAGATAAATGACGTAGAATGAAACATTACTATGGAGAGGGAATGATTGTCAAATATTGAGCATACTAGATGTCACGTACATCAGGTTTTGACTTAATGAGTAGATGTTTATTGACATTCACTTCCACATGAAATTATTGCTAGGAGAGTTCTATTTAATAGAGGTGAAGCTTGTTGAGAGATCTTAATGATGCTTGATGAAATTTAGATCATGGGTCAAGGTTTGAATCGACGCCTTGAAAAAATTGAAGGTCACATGTGCCTCTCTCCAGATTTGGGCTATTTACCAGGAATCGAAAAAGAACCCATAACTCTCAAGGAATTAAAGACTCCAAGAGTGGGTCAATGATTTCTACCTATTTCAATAATGGTTATTTTTATGGTAGTTTATATAGTTATTTGGATATGCTTGTTTTGATATCGTCATGCCTAAAGAGTCTCATGCCTTAAGATTGTCATGTAATATTTTTGACTCACATAAAATTGTTTTCAATGTTGAAAAATTTATGGTTTCACCACTCATGTTTTTTATTGGCTAACCATCACATAAATATATGTAGGCTTTCTTAAGTTTCTAATAAAATGTAGCTTATTCAAGAAAATTTTTATGACAAATCACATTCTAATTCTTTGATTCTAAGTGTTTCAAACCACTTAATATGGTTCATCATCAAGACTGCCTCATATAAATGTTATGATCTAATCATGTTAATATATAATGTAGAAATACAAGAGAGAAAAAATGAATTATTTAAAATGAATGTTAAAGAAGAAATATTAATATGAAATATAAATATGAAGTTGAACATTACTTTTATATATATATATCCAATAACTATTTCATTATTAATTTGATTGTATTTAATAATAAAAGTATATAATCATAAAAATATTATATTTTTATGGTTATTTTTATAATAATAATATTTTCATGATTATTATTTCTCATATAATATATATATATTTCTATTTCATATTAATTATTTATAAGTTTTTTAACATTTATAATAAATATTTGTTTTTTTTTTAAGGTTCATTTTGAATAAATCATTTTTTTCTTTGTTATAGCTCGTTGTTATAGCTCTTTGTTTAGTATATATTAATATGGTTAGACCTTAACATTATTCATTAAATTCTTGATGATTAACCACACTAAATGGTTAGAAAGGCATGACATGAAAAATTGGAATGTGACTTAGCAAAAGAATACTCTTGAATAAACATTATGATCACATAAGTTCTTATTACTAGAAAATACAACTTTTATAAGCAACCAAAAAAAACAGAAATAAAAATTATATCCATAAAGTATTTTAGAGTATTCTAGTGTAACTAGGACTCAAATTTGCGTGAAAAACAATGTAAATTTTTGCATGATTTTGTTAAAGTGTGCAAGAAAATTGGAAATCCTCTTGAAGCTTGAAGATTTTGGGTGTTGGAGGAGCTTTTGATGGTGTTGAATCTATTTCCACAATCAAAAAGAAGATTCAAGCACTCATACTATCATTTTTTTTGAAAAAATATGATTAGATTAGAGTGATTTTTTATCATCCCAACAAATTTGAAGGCTTAGTGCCTAAAGTATTTAAATCTTAAAATTATAATAAAATTTTATAAACCATACCACTTAATAGAATATTGTTTTTAGTAAGCTTGGTAGGACTACATCTTCATCATGTTAAACTTCTCACGAGGATTGGAGGTATTACACAAGATTTTAACCCAAGACTTTTGGTTAGGTAGGTCAGCCTTCATTTCCATGACCATTACCAATTCAACTACACCAAATAGAAACCACTTAATAAACAAGAATTTGCAGCACATGTTGCAAAGGAAACTTCTTAAGATAATGGCATTGTTGTACAAACATTGGAAGCAAGAGTTGCATGGAATGGGTTGAGGGAATGGGTTGAGGATGATTTTCCTTGCACTAAAGAGAAAAGCCTTTGTGATGAATACATTTTGGATAGTGGGAACCATATCCAACCATGTATGACATATTGAAAGGATTATCCCCCAATATGTAATCAACCTTCATTGAAAAAACAAAAACACAGGATTGAATTAGACCTCATATACCAATAACTAGATTAAAAGGTTAGAAAAATTAATTAGTGGGTTTCTATGAATCTATATCTAGCATTTTACAATAGTTCTTAGTCTCTTTGATCTAAAATTCATTGAACCACAAGTTACTACTTGTTTGGAGGAGATCAACTATTTAGCATAAATGAAGAGAAAGAAGGAAGAAGATATAAGATATTGCAAATTTCTATCAGGCATTGTGTAAAGAAGCCCTCTTGCTTACACAAAAATATACCCTAAGTTAGAATCATAATAAAAAGCTAAGGAGAGAGCATGTATAACCTTAAAAACCAGTGAAAAGCAGAGACCTGGAGTATATTTAACATGTGAATAAGATACTCCAATGAGAAGAGAGTAGAAATAATTGTTAGCATATCCTTTGTAGTCATGAAGAGACTTCACTTTTCTTAGCAAGAACTCCTACACACACTCAAACCATGCAATATATCACAAATTCAAACCCAGTAGGTACAAAATCAAATTGAAACCAAGTGAGTATATAAGAATGTGCTAACAATCACTAAATCACTACCCAACAAAAAAAATAGATGTTGTTATACCTTTGATAGGAGGACTCTACCACCTGCATGTTTATTGTCCCACCCAAATATATTGTCTAGTTCATTAGCTCCTATTGGATGGCCTTTTTATTGATTGTAATTTAGATAAGTTGGGTTGTGTGTTGCCTTATAAATCCAAGTAGCTCCCTAGAGTAGTTCATCCTGAGATGATCCCAAAATCAAGTCAGTCATAAATCTTCAACCTCATCTGGCAGGCTAAGAATCAAAGCAAAATTTGACATTTTATTTAATAGTACATCATATCTAGCGTATGAGTAATAAAATGGGCAGACTCCAGATCTAAGTGAGTCACTATAAGATCCTTTATGCTTATCAACAACTTCAAATGCTTGAGAATCCCAAGGCAACAAGTGAATTCCTACAATGTAAAATTAAAAGATGTAACCATTTGAGTACTTACCCTCATGGCAATATGGATAAGTCTTGGAATATGAAGGAACCGATTTGCAAAATACAAGGGATGCAGCTGCAAGTGCTACATCTGTTTCAGCCTCAAAATCTAAACCAAGATGTTGCCTGTCAATTTTATAAACAATGCGATCTGTGTCCATATCTTCTGGCCTTTTCCAAAATTTGTGATCAGTGTTGGGATCCCCTACCTAACACAAGTTTGAACATTGAATAGATTTTAGCCATAAGATGCAAAACAAGTAATGTATCTTGTATGGTTAGTCAGATAAACAATGGCTATAGCTACAGAGCATGACATGGGTTAGGTTTTAGAGAGTTGAATCATTTTGTACTATATATGCATTTACCTAGACATATAACTTCTTTTAGTAGGTTATCTGTGGCCCAATGAATGGCATCTTTTGAGTTGGCTAGCTGACCACCCATGAACCCACAGAATTCCAAAACATTCCAAAACACTCCATGACAACATCACCACAATGAATGGCATCTTTTGAGTTGGCTAGCTGACCACCCATGAACCCACAGAATTCCAAAACATTCCAAAACACTCCATGACAACATCATTGTGGTGAATGCCATTGGAAGCCCAAACGTAACGTTGTCTCCTGCATCATAGTATCCTCCAACCAAGTCCACCTGCAAAATAAAATATGAAGTAATGAAAACTAGAAGTGCAAAGAGGTTTTCACCTCTTGAGACATTTTGTCCCGATTTACACTCAATAAAGACACCAAAATAGAGACTCTATTTCCACCACCCTATGTTGTAGAATGCTCTTCTCACAACAATAACAATAATGACAACATGATTATGATTATCCATGTCAAATTTCATGATCTTCACATGAATTGACTTGTTAATAACACAATAGGGAAGTCCAAGGAAGTACAAGAAAGATGTCTCTTTTGAATCTTAGATTTCACAGTCCAATGCATGAAAAAACAAACTCTACAACAATGAGAACTAAAATAAAACCAACTGTCTATAAACACCCAGCTCTAGTTTTTGAATCTCTTTGGCTCCTTACTTACCTGGACATATATGGTGCCTGGATGTGCAGCTTCTTTCAGTAGGTAATTTGTGGCCCAGCGAATGGCATCATTTGAGTTGACTAGCTCACCACCCATGAACCCACTGAATTCAAAACACTCCATGAAAACATCGTTGTGGTGAATGCCATTGGAAATTCAAATTTAATGTTGTCTCCTGCGTCATAGTATCCTCCAACGAAGTCCACCTAAATAAAAAACGAAATAATGATAACTGGAAGTGCAAAGAGGTTTGCACCTCTTGAAATAATGAAATCTGGAAGTGCAAAGTGGTTTTACTATGCAGTAAAGTGGAGACATCTCTTTCTTTAAGATTATAAATTAAGCAGCAGATATCTCATTGAAAAAAAGAGAGAGAACAAGCATGGCAACACTATTTGTACCTATGCAAAATATATTGTATTGTGTCTAGCTTCTACACATCTGAGATAGTAAACAAAATTCTAACAACTTCATCGAAGAGGAGTATAGAGTTCAGTTCACTAAGAAGAGTGTGTAGGAAGTGGAAATATTAGATACTTTACCAGATCAATATAAATAGATAAAATTGAACTCACAAAGGTCTCTCCAAATTACTTAAATAAACAAGATATTACAAAGGAAAAACATTACACTGAAGTTTAACTAACCTCAAAATTGAGAAGAACAATGATTAGATTAAAGCTGCAACATTAGGCTTCAAACTAGTTGCTAAATTCTCAAAGCTTCGTGTTAGCTACACTTCATCAAGACTACGTTGGAAAGAGCCATTACCAATTCAATCCATTTTCTTCAAAATAGCGACTGTAGGATCTGTTCCCAAGGAACATTATTGTATGGAATATCATCCCTGGTTCTATCGTGTTCAATTTATTTACAAACTCCAAAGGATCTCTCCCATCGTTGTTTCCACCATCACTCAAAAAAATAATTGTTTAAAAATAATTGTTTGCTTCTTCTTGACCATATTAGGATGCTTTTATTCTCGATAGATTACCTCCTCTGTGAGTTTTAGACCACAAGAATAACTAGTTCCACCTATTGTGACATATTGAATAAGACTTTCCACTCTATCTTCCTTCATCTCTTGAATTTCTAGAGAAACTATTGTTGTATTGTCAAAGAGAGCCATAGATAAAGAATCATCACTACTAGTTCTATGCCTGGTACTAATGAACCGAATGATAGCCTCATACACATAGCCCAACCTACAATTGTGTCGAGATATAAATTTGGCCATGGTTGGTTTTTTATCAGAACCGGACATTGAACCAGACTTGTCAATAACAAAAACCACATGATCTGGTATGTTCTTGGAATGATCGCAGTAAAAAACATGACCATCTGCAGTTATGTGACCTGTAGAGGATCCCATTGAGGCGCTTTTATTCACTAGAGCATGCCATAATTTCTCCGTGCAGTAATACCTCTTGGAAAAGCATCAATTTCATTATGATCTTCTAACCTGTGTAGGTGATTACACAGAGCAAACTCTTGTTGATATTCTTCAGTACAAGGATCTTCAAATCACATTTTCTTCCAACAAGTCTCATGGGTAAGTTCATCTTTAGGCACATCCTCATTTGGGCCATATTTTCTTGTCTCATGTCGAGAGCCATCATAGATATGACTTGTAAAATTATCACGCATAGAGCCTGGTTCTATTGTATTCAGTCTATTTACAAACTCCATATGATCTCTCCCATTGTTGTTTCCACCATCACTCAAAAAAATAACTATTGGCTTCTTCTTGACCACATTAGGATGCTTGGATTCTCGATAAATTACCTCCTCTGTGAGTTTCAGACCACAAGAATAATTGGTTCCACCTGTTGTGACATATTGAATAAGACTGTCCACTCTATCTTCCTTCATCTCTTGCATTTCTAGAGAAACTATTGTTGTATTGTCAAAGAGAACCACAGATAAAGAGTCATCACTACTAGTTCTATGTCTGGTAGTGATGAGTTGAACGATAGCCTCATACACACAGCCCATCCTATAATTGTGTCTAGATATAAACTTGGCCATGGTTGGTTTTATATCAGGACTCGACATTGAACCAGACTTGTCAATAACAAAAACCACATGATGTGGTATGTTCTTGGAATGATCGCAGTAAAAAACATGACCATCTGCAGTTATGTGACTGTAGAGTATGTCATTGATGTTGTTTTCTTCATTGGAGCAAGCCATAATTTCTCTGTGCAATAAGACCTCGTGGAACAACATCAATTTCGTTATGCTCTTCTCACCTACAAAGGTGATTATGTAGAGAAAACTCTTTTTGATCTTCTTCAGTACAAGTATCTTTAAACCGCATTTACTTCCAGTGAGTGTCATGGGTAAGTTCATCTTTAGGCACATCCTCATCAGGGCCATATTTTCTTGTCTCATGCTGAGAGCCATCATAGATACGACTTGTGAAATTATCATGCATAGGGCCTCGTTCTATCGTATTCAGTCTATTTACAAACTCCAAAGGATCTCTCCCATAGATGTTTCCACCATCCCTCAAAAAAATAATTGTTGGCTTCTTCTTGACCACATTAGGATGCTTGGTTTCCTGATAAATTACCTCCTCTACCAGTTTCAGACCACAAGAATAATTGGTTCCACCTGCTGTGACATATTGAATAAGACTGTCCACTCTATCTTCCTTCATCACTTGCATTTCTAGAGGAACTATTTCTGTATTATCAAAGAGAACCACAGATAAAGAATCGTCACTACTAGTTCTATGCCTGGTAGTAATGAATCGAATGATAGCCTCATACACATAGCCCAGCCTACAATTGTGTCGAGATATAAATTTTCCCATGGTTGGTTTTATGTCAGGACTCGACATTGAACCAGGCTTGTCAATAACAAAAACGACCTGATGCAGTATGTTCTTGGAATGAGCGCAGTAAAAAACATGACCATTTGCATTTATGTGACCTGTAGAGGATGCCATTGAGGAAGTTTTCTTTACTGGAGCATGCCATAATTTCCCTGTGCAATAAGAACTCGTGGAACAACATCAATTTCATTATGCTCTTCTGACTCGCAAAGGTGATTACACAGAGAAAACTCTTTCTGATCTTCTTCAGTACAAGGATCTTCAAACCACATTTGTTTCCAATAAGTCTCATGGGTAAGTTCATCTTTAGGCACATACTCAGCAGGGCCATATTTTCTTGTCTCATTCCGAGAGCCATCATAGATACGACTTGTGCAATTATCACGAATAGGGCAGTAAATTAAATGAATGTGTCCATAGAGATGTTCAACTGAATCACCAAGTTAAAATCCCTATCTACTCAAAAGTTAATCAAAGGAAGAAGGGTATACTCTTTCAAAGTCCACTCTTGGCTTCTTGGTCTATTTCCTTCTGAATTTTAGCTAGACGACCTACTGTAAAAGGATAGCCCTCACCCATGGTCTATTTCCCTCTGAGTTTCAACCAGATGACCTACTGTAAAAGGATATGCCCTCTCTCAATGCAAGTTGATCAAATTCCTTCCTTCACGAGTTACAATTTTTCCATCAGGGGCTACTACCACGAGCAATGGAATGCCCCTAATGTCGAAATAGCCTGATAATTCTTTAATCTTGTCATCCCCAAAAGGAAGAGAAAGCCATGGCATGGATTCATAGTATGAATGAAAAGTTGCTTCATCTATGTCACTGGAAATGAATATAATCTCAAAACCCCCATCACCTTTCAGAGATTCCTTCAAATTGTTATAAACAAATATCAATCTTGGAGTGAATTTCTGATAAGGAAGACACCAGTGAGCTGTGAAATATAGTCCAACAGTCTTCCCTCTCAATGAAGAGATGCTAACTTGCAAAATCCATGTGGTTGCATTGCAAAATTCATGTGGACAACATTATGAGCTCTTCCGCTAGTGTTGTAATTGTAGATTCCATTACCTTCGGCCGTGTCAATGGCAACAACATACCTGAACAACCTGGGTATGTGGAAATGAGGCCAGTGTTGCAGGACGCACGAACCATGCTATGCATCTGCCACAGTCTTGTGCAGTTGGGAAAGCGGTTGGGAACCGTCATTCCATTAAATCAATGGATAATGATCACTTAATCGTCTAACAAATGATGGAATGGCAGAAATGATTGGCAGATAGAAGAGTGCTTTTAAGAGTAGAATTCCTTACGGCATAAATATCATAACCAATAACACATTATATTTAAAATCACATTTTTTCCAAACAACCTATCATCCACCTTGTATTTTCTTTTCGGGACGTTATTTTCAAATGTTTTTATTCCTTCCCCATTCAAGGGTATGAGAGTATTTTTCATTATGCAGTGAAAGTGCAATAATATAGATGTACAAAGTTAAATTCGAAAGAGATAGGTAACTTATGCATTGATATGAGATGTAAAGAATTTTAGCACTCAAAATGCATACCATGTCAAAGAAACTTAATGTATTACAAATGTACAAAGTTAAATTTGAAAAAAATAACTAACTTATTCATTGAATTTGAAAAAAATAACTAACTTATGTATTGATATGAGATGTAAGAAATCTTCACACTCAAAATGTATACCATGTCAAAGAAACTTAAAGTATTACAAATGTACAAAATTAAATTTGAAAATGAGAGCTAACTTATGCATTGATTAGAGATGTAAAGAATCTTAGCACTCAAAATGTATACCATGCCAAAGAAACTTAATGTATTACAAATGTACAAAGTTAAATTCTAAAAAGATAGCTAACTTTTGCACTGATGTGAGATGTAAAGAATCTTCGCACTCAAAATGTATACCATGCCATTGATGTATTACAAATATACAAAGTTAAATTTGAAAAAAATAACTAACTTATGGATGAATATGAGATGTAAAGAATCTTCGCACTCAAAATGTATACCATGCCAAAGAAACTTAACGTATTACATATGTACAAAACTAAATTCCAAAAAGATAACTAACTTATCCATTGGTGTGAGATCTAAGGAATCTTCCCACTCAAAATGTATACCATGCCAAAGAAACTTAACTTACTGTGAGGGATAGCCCGTGACTCCAGCCTATAAAGGGAGCTGAGCCTTCGTCTATAAATGAGATCTCAGCCTACCCATTTTCTGCTGCCTTTGCAGGATTGCCGAATTGGAGTGAATATTATACACGGCTGAGTGCATCTCGGTTTGAGAAAGATGAGAACGTCGAACGTGTTGCTTTTGGTTTTGTGCTTTTTCTTGGCTCTACAGTTGCGCCACTCTGTGACAGGCGACTCTGTGACAGGCCAGCTGGATGGTCGCCTCTCCGTTGATGTCCCTGTGCCTTCTCTTCAAGCTGATGAAATCGCCTCTGCTGGAGGAGAAAGTCGAAAGGATGGAGCCGCTATGGTTGAAAACCATGAGGACAATAAACCTTAGATTGTACTGTAGCCTTAATATATTCTCGTGAATTTTCTGTCTCGCTTGCAGCCTTAGTATGTGGAGATTAAATACAGTCGATTTTTCACAACGTAACATTCCGTCTTCCGCCCATACCGGCGATGAGAATGTGTTGTATAAACCCTTGTATTTGTGATGTTTTAGCCCTAAGTCTTTAATATTAAATAAATTAATGTATGTCTGTTTGTTAGCCCTAAAAAGTGTCGTTGCCTTTCCCAACATTGTTATGGTGGTGTGATTATAGTTGTGTCATTGTTATGGTGGTGTGATTATAGTTGTGTTTGATAAAAATAAAGGTTTTTTGGTTTAATTTATTTAAAATTTGGAAGGAATTTGTTGGCATCACAAATTTGAGTTATGCGAGTAGTTTAATTTATAGAAGAAATAACATTTTTCACTTGAATTACAAAAATCTAGCAATACAATTTTAATATTTTGAATGCATAAATATATTAAGCACCCTGAAAAACCATTGGTGCACTGAAATTATGCAAATTAAAAAATTTAAACTCAACTATTAAACAATTTAAACTCAAGTTTGGACAAGTTAGACTAAGACTTTATGAACTAATCTAAGTACATTAGTTTTTAGTGCTTAATCCATAGTCAAGACTCAAAAAGTCACTTTAAACAACAAGAAACAATATTTGATAAAAAAATAAAATCAATTCCCAATACAAATTCCACAATTGGTAACTCACAGGGGCTCTTATATTCCTCTGACAAGAGGTTGCCTTTTGTACTCTTGTCACACATTGTTGATCTCCTACGAGTGCCACTATAACCTCCAAGTGCAACAACAGGAGACCCAACCACTATGCACATGTAAGTGGAGATTTTTGAACGTGTAACTTGCACAAGGGCATGAAGACCTTAGCAGTGTGTTTGGTGGCAAACAAGTTGCACCCCCTAAGGGCTTCAAAATCCTGTAATCTTTAAACAACACTTGATATTTAATAATAATATTTATTTTTGCTTTTCATATACTACTTTTTATTTAGAACAAATATTGTGTGATTATTTATATGTATAATATTTTAATTTATGTATATCACAATTATTATATTTATTTGCAATGATAAGAATATTTTTTATTTTTGTAAAATGTTTGTTATTTAGAATAAATAAGTTTATATCCTACGAGTTAGAAAATATATAATGAATAATAAAGTTTAATATGATTAAGTACATGAGTAATGAGTGTTTTTTTTTGGTCAAAATCTAACTAAAAAAACATGATTTAGTCATGTAATTTGTAAAGAAGGATTGAAGCATATATAATAAAAGAAAAGGAGATTCAAATATTCTCAAGATCAAGTTGATATGAGAAGTTATCCATTGTAATTATTTATTGGAACTATCATAATAAAATATATTCATACAATCTTGTATATGTTAGTTATTTCATCAATAAGCATGTCTATTTTGTAATATGGTTTCAAGAATTTATATTTAATAATGAATAAGGTTAATAGCTGCAACACAACATAGTATCTGCCTCTAGTGCTAATTAATTGATTAAGTTTGTGTGGAGTGTAGATGAAACACAATGAAAGCCTCTTCCACACTTTTGTAATCATTTATGCAATCAATCATTATTTTCACCTCTGCACATGCTTCGTCTATACCTCCACACTCCACACAATGAAATCCATCTCTGCACAACTATGCAGAGTGCAAAGAGATTCCATTGTGCCTAGTTTTCTCCACACCTTCCCACAATGAAAAAGACTCCTCATAATTATTTATACACATAGATTCATTTCTTTGCACCAAGTAGCAACATCCATCACCAAAATAAAATTTTGTATGCAGAGAAGAGGTTGCTCTCAACTCATTTGTGCTACATGTTAGCTCCCTAGAGTCACTCGATGTTGTGTTGTGATGGAAAGCCTCGGAACATCTAAATAGGATCTATTTATTGTTTAATCGATGAAGGATTCAAATTCAGGTTCCAATTGTGATCATCCTATTTCCATAAATACTATTAGTGTTTGACATTCTCATAGTGTTGGTATACTTCCTTTCTTAGCCAAACAATGATTGATGCAAGATGATATTTCAGAAAATAAGCAAAACCATCTATTAATTATTCTATGATAATCACATATTACTACGAAATTCAGATTTGAAATACTAATTATAAAAAACTCACATTATACATTCAAATCACATGCATATCATTTTCCACTCTAAATGGCACAAGAAAAGAAGTAGCATGTTGAATTCAATCATAATCATAACATTAAATCCTCATGCGAATGTATCTCTTGTGCTTCTTTAAATCACTACTTGTAAGAAGACGACTAACTAACTCAAACTACATGTAATCGCAAAAAAATTTCGCGTTGGCTATCCTTAAGCATTCTTCATGAGCATGTATTGTACATGAGTAACCTTCAAATCTTGATCAAATATATCCTATGGTAGTTGTTAATTTGTAAGTGGTTTAGGATCCAGATGGGAAAAAGCATCATTACATTGAGTCCTTTGTTGAGCCACACTTCCACTGATTTTTGGGTAGGAGCATTCATAATCGGTGGGTTTGACATGAAAAATTTTTAAAAATAAAAAGTGGATGAAAATAGAGAATGAGGGTTTACTCAACTTAAAGTAGCAATTAAGAATTCCTTTAAGCCAAACAAACCCTGGTGGATGACAGAGAAATTAATAATTTAATAATTAGAAAACATATAATTCTAAAATTTACTTGTTCCTTTAAAACCTTTACATGTTGAAAATGCAATAAGAAAATTCTAATTTAATTTTCTTCTTGAATAAAATTGGGAATAAAATTGTAGTTCCATATCTCATGACAACTTTTGTTAGTTAACTAAGTTAATTTGGCTTAGTTAGCTTAGTTAATTCAAGTTGAGGGTGATGTAGAGTGTCTCTTACATTATAGGAGCCCTCTTTGAGTTTATTTTAGTTATAGTTAATTAATTTAGTTTAACTAAGTTAAAGTCATTTAAACTAGTTCCAACTATTGGAGGAACTAGTGGGAGGTTTAGTAGTGTGGTGTTGCCTACAATAATCAACCAATAAACTAATGATTGACTCATAAATAGCTCATGCATGTCAGAACTCAGAGTTACCGAGTTGAGATTATAGTTTAGGGACAATGTACTATCAATTGTATAATCATACGAATTGTACACGTGGTGCATGTAGTCAGAGGAAGGTCTATGAGGATTGCACAATTCCAATTGAGGAATTTCCCTAATTAATAGGGGGATAATTCCCAAGGAAAAAACACAATGAATAGGGATTTGGGAAAGCATAAAATTGGTTAAGTATGGGCCTGGACTTGTTTAGGAAGTTGTGAGATAGATAGAGATAGTGTAGAGGTTCCTTGGGCTTGAGCAAAACATTATAATCTTCTCATTTTTTCTGACTAATGCAATATATAGATAACACGGGTTTTTAGCTACAGCTTTCCCTCAGAAATCATTTTGTAATGTGTTGATTGAATTCTTCCTCTTATATTCTCCATGATTTCACGATTGTTTAATTATTTCTGCTAATGAGTAGAGTAGATTTAAATCTATTGTTTTAGCATATTACAATTAACATTTTGAATATACAAGGAATTTATAAATGGTATGAGAGCTAAAATCAATATAGAAGAGGAGAATATGATTTTGTCTTTTGTAGGTGAAATCAAATTTGCAGTATCATACTTCATAGCTAGCAACATGTAGTTCTACCGATTGAGACTCGAATATTCCCTTGAGGGTAGTTCGAACTATATTTATTGGAAGGACAAGATGGAAGCAATGTTGGACGACAATGAGCTTAAGGAGTTTCTAGACAAAGGTATTCCTAAGCCTCTAGCAATGGATGCTCAATATCTGGTAGAGTGGAGAAAATGTGTTGCAAAGTCTAGAAGGATTATCCGATAAGGTGTTTGAGATCATATTGTCTCAAACATCCATGGTAAGGAAACTTGATATGAAATGTGGAAGGCCTTGACATACCTATTTCAAAATAACAATGACCACACGAAGCTGGAATTGAAGGAAAAGCTCAAAAAAATCAAGATGGAGAAGGGCGAGACTATAACAAAGTAGTTGACCAAGTTCACCCAATGTCGAGATGAGCTTGGAAGTGTTGGTATTATAGTTGCTGTAGAAGATCTAGTCAGCCTAACACTTCTAGGCTTTCCCAAGAGCTAGAACAACTACTAGGACTCATTAAATGGGAGGGAGAGGCTACCAGAGTGGGACTGTTTATGGTCTAACTTGGTGTAGGAAGAGATTCGAAGAAAAACAAAAGATGGATCCCCATCCAAGCATGATGATGAGGAGAATTTGTGCCTTAGCTGGAAAGGTGAAGAAAGGGAAAGGGAATTCATCCAATTCCAAATCAGATTCTAGTTAGGGTGACAAGAGGAAGGACATATCGAAGGTTAATTTTTTTCATTTTCACAAGTTGGCACAATATGCCGCAAAGTGTCCACATAAGAAGGCCGACAAGAATCCCTTAGGAGGAGTGATACATGAAGCTCTTGCTTCACAATTCAAGCTAGGTTTCGCCCTCATCTCTTGCTTTGTGACATTGATTATGGGTAGTGTGTGGTATCTAGATAGTGGAGCCTCATTCCATATGAATGATAACAAATAATTCTTTAGTAACTTAGAGGAGAAGGACCTCCAGATGCACAACGAAACGAGAGATGATAGGAGGTTGTTGATGGTGTTGGAAATATGTCAACCAAGTGGATCTCCCCAATGTGAAGTCCAAACTAGACCTCATGCTGTTTATTGTAGGAGTCCCATCTAGTATAAAGCCCAGTTGCCATGTACTTAGAGATCTGACGTGGCTCTAGCTGTCAGCACATGAGAATGTTATGCTTGGATCCTCAACCAACACAGTACATGTGCCTGGTGATTGAGTAACGTAAATGTATCAAGGTTCTATTTCTGCAAGGGGGAGAGTAAAGATCCTCTAAGTGAGAGGTAGTAGTACCACCCAGGAAGAGACACGTGCAAATCAAAAAAGGTTTGACCAACACCCAGCATAGACAATAGATGTGATAGTCATTAAACCAAAGTACAAGGGAAAACACATTCACCATATAGTAGAGTAGTCGAGAGAGATGTGGTAGTCATTATAACTAGTAAATAAGATAGGTCTGTATAATATCCTGCAGAGTAGTCCACAAGGATGAGATAGTAGTGATAACAAATACAACACGTTATCAACAACGTAAGTACTAAAACAACCAAAGTAGTTTAATTATCTTAGTACATGTTACAAAAACATTCATTACAAATTTTTAAAGACTA
This sequence comes from Pinus taeda, assembly GCA_000404065.3. Taxonomy (NCBI): domain Eukaryota; kingdom Viridiplantae; phylum Streptophyta; class Pinopsida; order Pinales; family Pinaceae; genus Pinus; species Pinus taeda. The sequence goes on from APFE030504196.1 coordinate 43,685, forward strand.
GTCTTACAAACATCTACAAAACATGCATGAAAACGTGCTAGCCATAGAGGGATTTTGAATTAAGAAAAATACCCAAGACACATTTGTATACCATATATCACTAGTCCCACTAGTGGGAAATTGGAGCCACTCCTCTCTCCTCAAAGAACTAACTGAAAACTCTCAAGGCTATGTGGGAGGAGGCAAGGTGAAAATTACTTGCTCATACAATGGGACGGGTATATATAGCCAAGGGTGATGCTTAACCCTTGTGATGCTTGGACTACCCTCATGACCATTCAACTTCCTATGACATTTTAACTGACTTGATTCTTCATATTCATGTGTTCGTCCATTGGACTTTCAATTTACATTACATTTAGTTACAAGAGATATGGCCTGTAGTAGTGATGTGGCTTTGATAACTCATGACACAACTTGACATGGCACTGCTAACATGGGCTGGCTAGTTGTGCTGGAAATGCCAAGTTGTTGTTGTTATTGAGTGATAGATGTGATCTTGGATATGCTTTTTCTTGACCTCCACATGGCTTGATGTTATTGGGTCTTCAATGGTCTTGGTACTGTAAGATAGTTACATGCATGTGTTCATTTCTCTTGAGCTTCTTTTGTCCATCCAACATCAAATAAGTCTTCTAGCATGTTTGCTCCTTCTTCATCCCATTCGTCATCTCTCCATGACCTATTAGTCGACTTGTTCCTGCAATTCACTCATGACAGGACAACATTAAATAAAAAAAATTCTAATATAAGACGATCCATATTTTCCATGGACGAGGCCTGGGAGAGATGACAGACTCGGAAGAGAGCCCAAAAACTATGTAGTCTGTAGTTCTAGGTGATAGGGAGGGAGAGTGGTCACTAAGACTCCACAGAGCATAGATCAGGCTTAGATGAGGAACTCTCGAGCACAGTCTTCATTGTCAGGGAAAACTGTGCAAAGGCCATTGGGAGGTAGGATTACGCAGTTGAAGTCACTAGTGGCAGATGCAAGGTGGGGCCTTCAGGGACACCACTGCGTAGTTTTCTGATGGAAGACAAGACATAGTAGAAGAGGGACAAGCGAATAGTTCTATGTAGTTTTTAAGAGAAGAGAGTCCCAACTAAGCGAGGTCACTTGGAGGAAACCTTTGCATAGTTTCTAGGAGCAGCTCAAGCTCAGGACTTTGTGCAATGTGAGGTTCTAGCAGGTGTGAAGGAGGCTTGATGATTGATCTTGTGAAGTGCACAGTTCAGGTCAGGTTTTGAAGAAGATTTTGTGTAGTTCTCGAAATGAAGAAAGGCTTTTCACCTCTAGGATTACGTAGTGAAACTGACCCAGAGGACAACCTCAATCATTGCACAATTGTGGGTAGTAGAGCAGTACCACTAAGGGTTGAAACTGTGCAATGCAGCTCAGTCGGGGTGAGGTGAGAGGGGTTTTCAGTCAAAAGGATTTTTAGAAAAATGGTTAAGTTTGGGAGGCAAGTGAACTTGTGAGGACTCGACATTGTGATCACACACTTAGCATACTTTGAAAAAATGAAAACCTAGACCACTAGGACAACAAGACAACAAATTGCACTCTATGAGACTGTTTATATTTAAAAGCAACAAGTGCAACACTTAGGATATACCTTTGGATGACCATGACAACACTTGTGGGACAGTGCTTACAACTTTTTGTATGAGTGTGATAGGTGTTACATGGCTATGAGAACTTTCATACATAACTACCAACCTTCAAGGTCACTAGAACGATTCACAAACATGTCAAAAGATGACAATTGATCCAACAAGTGGAAGGGATCAAGATATGTAGAGGAAACACATGGAATGACATCCCATGCTTGCAACCATGCATGTCATTGAAGACAAAATGATATGAAAATGATAACAAGTCCTTCAATCTACATTAAAATTTGTATTTCAAAAGATTTGCTTTGTTTTCCATAGCTACCCTCAAAAGGGTTATGCATCATTTAGAGTCTTCATGCAGTTCGAAATGTTTATGATACCTTGGTTTCCATGGTTTTATTATCTTTCTCCTCAGCTCCTTTAGAGTTATCTAAAACCTCAACCTTATTCATGGTCATTGAGAGACATAATTGTGCATTTTTATCGCACAGTGATTGTTCCGGAATGAGGCCCTAGGAGGACACATTTGCGCAATTTCAGGATGCAAGGTAGACTGATCACCTGAGGGACAAAACTACACATTTTTAGGATGCAAGGAACTACTACAGGATGAGGCCCTCGGAGGACACATCTACGTAGTTTCAAGATGTCAGGTAAACAGGGAAGTTGAGATGCTTGAGGGAAAAAACTGCATAGTTTCTAGATATAGTGGGTTCCACGTAAAGGAAGGACACTGGAGGAAACCAATGCATATTTTTGAATGCTAAGGAAGGATGAGATTTCTACACATTGTGCAATTCTAGCAGGCAAGGGAAAATCTTGAGGCTTGTAGATGTGAAGTGCATAGTTTAGGAAAGCTCGATGAGACTAAGTTGTTAGGGAAACTTCAGAATTTGGCTAAGTATGGGATCAGTGGAACTGATGTGAACAATCATAGAACTTGGCTATGATAACACACTTGAACACTTAGTGATACAACATAGACCATCCAAAACATATAAGACATAATTTTCTTAATGCAACAACCTTTGTGATAGCTTACAATAAGTGTGGCTCCACTGATAGACTTTGATAGGATAAAGGAGACACTTGTGCAAGAGTGAATCAAATGAGTACAAAACATGTCTATGTGGTGAGGAAAACCCATTCTCACAAATATTTCCCCTTGAGACAAAAATACTTCCCTTTGCATGACAAGCGATAATCCCCATCCCCAAAGATGACACATATTGTATAAAGATAAGAGTGTGAATGACCCTTAAGTTCAAAGAGGGGAGCTAGAGATCATCATATTACCAATAAGTGACTAAGGAATGATTGATTACTAGATGCACTGTAGGCTCCAAAATTTAAGTGCAGGTCAAAATTTTGGAGGTTGTTGCAGCCGCTACAACACTTGGTGACACACTCGTTGAGTACCAGCATATCTGTCTAGGTTAATTTTATTGTAGGGCCTTATTCCTTTAGGGAGTATTGATTCGTTGTGAATATGACTTTGGCTTCCCTACTTAGCCCGTGGACAGACATGGTTCACCTTGTACCAACTTAGTTGAACACAACATAAGATTCAACGAGATCACATTGTTTCAAATTAGGAAGGATAGTCTGGATCGCAAGCTTAAGATTTTTGGTGTATATTTTTTCATCTCTGGTGTTGCTCCACTACGAGAAGGCCTAAAAAGTACCCTAGTAGAGTCACATAGGAATATAATAATTTCTCCACTACCAACGTGCCTCGACAGTACCCTAGTGGAGTTGCTTGCTTCACCTCTCTATGAAGGAAGCTTTTCTCCTTTTTCTCCTTTTTTATTTTTGAAAGAGAACTACGTATAGGAACTTATTTAATTTTGAGGTAGAAGAGGGATCCCAACTTATTGAGAGAAGAAGAGGTTGTTCCTTCGGAGAAGCATGAAAAGACCTCTGATTCATGTTTTCTCATTTAGATTTTCCCCTTCTTTGTTTATACTTGTTGGATAAACTTGAACACACCAAAGCATAAAACTAAGTGTAGGCATGAGGTTCCCGGAGGGGACACAGGTTCATGGTTGGACCAAAGCTCTCCTTATGGATGGATTGTATTTTCTGTCAAGACTTCATCAGCCAAAAGTTACATCCAAACACAAAGAAGATGAACACAAGACTAGCCAAGGGTCGTAGTGTCACAAGACTCTTTAAACTTCAGCTACATACACATTCAGAAGCTAGTACATAGGTCGAGGCATAACACTTATTCACGTAGTGAAAACAAAAGGAAAACTGAATAAGGAAGGAAATAAAGCAATATGAAAGAAGACATAGAAACAGGAAACCAAAATCAAAATACAAGAGAAAAAAATGACTAAAGCGAACATGATGTCAAATCAAAATAAGAAAACTATAACAAACTACCGAGAATGAGTGCAAGAGGAGTGAAAGGAAAGGAAAACTAAGATGCAACTAATCCTACTCCTATTCTAATGGCTAGATGGTCGAGGTTACGTGTAATGAAATTTCTAGTGAAGCCACCGTAGTTGTTCCCGACCTCTTTGATGGATACCACTATTCAACAAACCTCGGAAGCCTCTTACGGCCGAGTCGTTATCTACACTGAGATTCTTAGCAAGTGCGAGGAAAGATTGAAACTTGTTGCCTGCATAGAGCTTGCCAAGTAAGATTGTTCCAGCCATTGAATGATTGGATCATAAAATTCATGATGGCTATCTGGAAAGCCTCATGATCTTTGAAAAGATGAATTTTCGATTCGAGAGGCAGGATCACCATGGGAATTTTATAAATAAAACTAGATCTGATCATCATTGGTGGTCATGACAAGACAGTGAGGACCTACCATAACCATTAACGAAGCTTGAAGTGCCTCACCTGCTTCATGAAAATCTACAGATAAATATGTTAAAAAATGAATATCAGAGAGCGGAAAGCAACTATCATTGAATGTTTTGATGAGAAAATGATAAGCTGAATGACAACCACCCAAGATAGAGAAATAATTAGATGAGCTACTTGAGACCTCAGTTTCCCATTTTGCATTGAACAAAGAGAAATCCATTTGAACAATCTTGTGAACTCTCTGAACAATCGAACTAAGTTCGTTGTGAGCTAGATATGACAAACCACCTCCCTGCAACTCGTGAAAAATTGTGCAAACATCATAGTGATCACAAGAATTTAAAAAGGATGTTAGCACAATTAACGCGTGAAACCAGTTTAGGGAGGGTGAATGGAGAGGAACGTGATTTGTCTGATAGATTGTGCATTTATAATCATCCAGGGATCATATTTCTGGTGTGATGAGAGGATATATTTCATGGAAAATTTTAGGGGCGAATTTTTACCCTTGGGCTAAATTAAGGGGTTTTATATTTTTATTTGGAAAATATTTGTATCATAGTACATTGTTACAAATCGCCTCAAATTTATTTTATAAAAAAATTAGGTATGGAGGTTAGACCACCTTATTTTAAGGGAGAGGGTAAAAAAATAAATTTAGCCCTTGAAATTAGGAGCTACAATCTTCCATTTGCCCTCATTTTCAAGAAAATGTATTTATAATAGTTATAAATAAAAATATAAATACAGTGGAGGTATGGTAAATAAATAAAATCTCTTTTTATACTTACTCCAAATGTATGGTAAATAAATAAAACATTTT
>APFE030504196.1:50641-119716 GCA_000404065.3 Pinus taeda
AAATAAAATAAAAATCAATTATTAATTTTATTAATTTTTATAAATTACTAATAGTAGTTTTTAAACTCCAGGTTTATGATAACCCATGGTATTGACCCATGGTAATACCATGGTATTCATGTGAGCATAGACTATTTAAAGGGGAAATTCTATCAGCTTAGATCCATCTTAATTCCCGGTCTACCAAGTGTTGCGAGGGATAAATATATTTCATCCCTCTAAGAGTGGTAGATGTGGAGTTAAGATGGATATAGGTTGGCTTTTATGATAATGAAGATATTAAATAGACTTAGGAAATTATATTGTAAAGAAAATCTTAAGGTGAATGGTTAAAGCTACATTTAGTCACTTCACAAAGCTACAGTTAGTCACTTCACGAAATTTAGTAAAAAATACCAATATCTCCATTAATATTGGTTTTTCTGATTTAACAAAAGAAAATTCAAAACAATGAAATATTAACTCTTTCTGCATCACCCTTGCAGAAGAGAGATAGTCGCTACAATGTTTCCCACCATTTTGCTAACATTCTCAATATGATATCTTCATGAAAAAGTTAAGGTACTGATCTTGGATTAGTTGTTGAAAAATATGTTGGGTTGTACAACCTTTGACCTTCTCTGCTATTATTAGTTTGTCGTAATGATCTGTAGGGGTTGGGTCACTACACCATATTGTCCTAAAAGGTGTATATTGTGCACCAAAAAGGAAATTAATCCACATGTTACAACACTATTAAAAATGGTATGAAGGTAATGAATTATGCTAATAAGAAATTTAGATTGGGAGAGACGTAATTAAATTTTATTACTTAATTGAAGATTTCCAATTAAAATAATAATAAATCTACATTTATATATTTATATATTGATTGGAAGGCTTCTAATAATGGTCACTTCTTTCCATTAGATCCCCTTCAGGCCTTTGGGATACCTACTACTTCATTATATTATAGAGTTGGGGCTTGCTACTTGTTGGCCTGTTGGGGTAAACAAACTTGATGTGTTTTTTTTCTTATCTGGCAGTTGGAGTCTATGGAATAAGAAAGAAATTTGATAGCTTGGCAAAAGTGGTAACTTGACAAAATTGGTAGAGAAAACATTAATCTCTCCTACCATGACAAACATGGCCACTAAAACGTGCAACATTGTTTGTAGGAAGTGAAAAATATGTTTCTTTTTTCCAAACATGTTTGTTAGTATATTATAGTTTAATGAATATGTTTTATTATTATCATATATGGTTTCATACTTTAACAAAACATTCGCCAAGACATCACAATGTTTTATTATTCAGTGTAAGATTTCTAAGATTATAATCAGTGAAAGTCGCATATATATATATATATATATATATATATAATATTATATTATATTATATATAATAACATATTATATTAGTGATAAAATCTCCTCCCATTTTTCCTGTGTATCATGGGGATTCTCCCATTTATTATACATATAAATTTATGGTGGTTCTTAAAATTTTCCCTAATAGATTTGTAGCGCAAGGTTTGTAACGAGGCTCAAGAGTTGGCCATTAAGGGAGAAAATATATAAGTATTTTTGCAGGAAAGGATAGTCTTTGAAATAATCAACTTCAAAATTCCATGACTTCATGAGAGACAGACATTCCCAACCCGAGTCTAGCATGAGAGATTTGCATGAAGACAGATGCGTTATAACAGATTCATGAATTCGGTCATAAGTGAAATTTTGAAAATTTGAGAGATAAAATCTAGAATACCAAACATTTTTTACACGGGAATTCACATCGAATGAAACCATTCCAATAGACAGATTGTGTATGAAAGACCAGATCTGATTTGGTTCAGGGACACTTACCAGAGTCGTGAAGTTCTGACATAACCATCAACAGATGTTGAAGTGCCTCGACTCCCTGGCATGCCCTGGAACTTTCCAAAATTGCATTTTGAATCTTAAACTAGATCATGCATCACTTTAGGGTGGTTGTTGCTACTAATTTCAAAACTTCTCTTCAGACAAAAACCATCTCTATCACATGTTTAAACAACAATCAGATTGCTCAATTTAAGAGGCTCTTCTGATGGTACATCCAAAGATAAATGAATTGGTGAGCTCACATGAGAAGGATTATTTGACGAGTCATCTTCATGCAACATAAGAGATGATGAGGGGTGGGAAGAGTTTTGTGAGATTAAACTATGTTCAATTTTATCATGGACAACCTCACCGTCTTGTGTCAATCAAGGAGATAAACCATTGGATGGAGAAACAAAAGAGCATGGAGTATCTCCACCACATGTAGATGTGTTATGAATGGTAGGACACAAGGGGAAGTGAGGTGAAGAGGAAGTTTTGATATAGACATATTCTTTAAACAAAGCATATTGTAGATCTGAATTAGAATCTTCATGTGAAAATAGAGGATCACATTATGCGCTTGGGCATTCGTCAAGACATACAAACATGGAGTTATCATCATTGGGATGACTACCTCCTAAGGTTGGGGATTGATTGAAATGATTTATTGTACATGATGTTCCACCACGATTAACAGATTGAGAATTGTTAAAAAATTAAAGCTCATTGTTTTGATGTAGACAATTTTGAAACAGAGAGGGAGGTTTGATAGTGTCCTCACCTTTCTGCTCCTCTGCATGTGTAATGTGACTGTCTTCACCTGATTTCAATTAGAGCCAACAACTTGAGAATCAAGAGAATGTGAACAATTGGCCGGAGAAGCGTATTGATCAAGCGAGTCATGGTAGAAGGAGTCATCACTTATAGATGATAGAGAATGGCAGAGATGCAAATCATATTCGAGACCTGAGTTATGAACAATGATGTCCTATTGTAGAATTCAGGAGTGAGTCTTCATTGTAGGCTTCTTAATCCATTCTGGAATTTCCTCCATTGAAGTGAGAGATAGATGAGAAGATGAGTTGGGGACATGTTGCACAAATTTCTTAGCTTCATGATCACTACAAGGGGGCACCCACATCTGGACCAGATGAGGAGGAGGTGTTATAGGAATATTTGGGCACTGCAACCCCAATAATATATGTCCATAAACCAAGGGCTTCTATGTCCCTAAAAGTGTTGTTTCATACCCTAAAGGAACAAGGTCAGCTGATTACATCATCTCCCAGAAGTTCTCCAAAAAACTACTCAGAACTCGTCAAAACTAGACCATACAAACTGCTCAGTGCAAAGGGTGCGATGCATCTCACCTGCCACATGCAAAAAGTGAAATGCATACTGAAAAGCCCTTTTGTAGGGTGCGATGGGCGAGAGTAGACAAATGGCAGAGACAGTTTGTGAGGTGGATGATAATGGAATCTTCCATAAAACTTCTCCTGTGACACTTGCCTCTCTGAATTCACCCAGGGATGAGTAAGAGATCATGAATCTCCAAGTGGAATCAAGAACTATCAGAGAGAGGACACTAATCAAAATCCCGGAAGCCGACTTACCCCTCTGCAATCATCTATATATGGATCCCTCATCCCAATGATCAAGGGGTTGGAATCTTGTATCTTGTAAGGAAGTGTTTTTGGTTTCCTGGTGGAACATCATAGTGTTGGGTGATTTAAGCTTTTCATGAGGTGAAGAAGGGATTTCATGCTGGGAGGATGACACTGGGTCAGATCAATGGGTTGTAATCCTCTCTTCTAATCTTTATATCAATAAAGCTATTCAAGTTTTCCTCCACATTCTTGTATGTTTGATGATGTATGCATTTGTGTGGTCAATATATATCTGGTCCTATAATTTTTATGATTGTAGATCTCTGTACTTTGAAGGTATTATGCTACCTTGACTTTACAGGTACTCTTTGAAGCAGAGTAATCAAGGAAGGAGTGGTAAATATCTGTCAGAGGGGAGAAGGAATAAGCAGGGAACCAAGCGAAAGATTGAGGTTGGTATCCTTTGCTCCTCTACTATCTACTTCTCGTAAAGGAAAACAAAAGTAACTTTAATCTATTTTTTTCTAAGATAACTACCCGTCTTAGTGGGACTAGCAGCTCTGCATAGACACTAGATTTCCTGATAACAAAATGGTGACTCCACTGGGGAGCGAATAGCTTGTTTTCTTGTCTATATTTGCTTGCATTATAAATGACAAACAAAGCCTGAAGTCAAGCCAGCTAGCCTTCGAACTACATTTTCTATGCAAGTGCAAAGTAGATCAATGTTGCTTCAGTCTATGTCTGGGTTTTGTTTATAAACTAAACAATTGATTTGCAAACATCCTAATTTCCCTGGTGGTGGCTCAAGTAGGCTCATTAGATCAATCCCTGTGATTTGCATTTACTGACTACCATTAGCTCGGCTTAAATACCTGAACTAAGCTACAAACTATGACCAAGAACCAAGTTGAAGTCTCATCCTTGGACCATCACACCTTCTCCTCTTGGGATTTTGGATGCATCACACCTCCCGTGTGTAGTAGGTGAGATGCATCGCTCTTTCCCTGTGTTACAAGTGTGATGATCAGATAAAACTTCTTCTGCTTCCAAATTTTGGTTTTTTATTCACTCTCTTCAGCTTTATTCAGGAGTTTTATTATCTGTGATCAATATACCACTCTAGAATCTCCCTTCCTTTGCATGATTCAGCCTCCATTTTACAAAGAGTTGTAAATGTTTTTATGTATTGTTCGCCATTTACGGTTCTCCTTTACAAAGAAGTAGCATAACAAAACTGTCGTCTTTTGATTTGGAAGTGTCGCAAGTGTTGTTTTTAGTAAAAGAAAAGAATCCTACTATTCTTGATAGTCGATTACACTGTTACTCTTGTATTTGATTTTAATTAATAGTTTTTCAAGTGTCGAAAGCAATTTTCAATTCAAAATCGCAAAGTGTCGTAATTATCTTCCTTTCATCTTTTGAAGAGAAAATCGTTAGTACTGTCACTTGAAACGATTCAAATTTGTACTTAGCATTCTTTTTGTCATTCACACATTAAGAAAGCGAAAACAAATACATGCATGTGCATTTGCATTTAGACTACTTGTTCATTTTGATTTAGGAGAGTGCATCTAGTGTGTGCTCTCTGCTCTATGTTGAAAGAATCCCGCTTCTCTTTCCTTAGTAGCTAGGATTTTCATTGCAAAAAAAGATTAAACGATTGTTTATCATCTTAGATTGTATTTTAGGAATTGTACATCTACATCACGCGGTGAACCTGAAAGGCAAACTTCTTAAGAAAGATCAACTGTAAAATAAATTCAATGAACATAAAAACACTTTGGAACCTAACTCAAAACATTTAGAAGTCTAGGACAAAGATGAATTCTGGCATCGTAAAGCTTGGTAACTATCAATTTCATTGCAGGTTGGGTGATTCATCCTCTTTGAGATGACAAGTGCCAGTATGGACTTGTGCTCCCACGTACCATTGAGTGTATATTGGGAGACCACAATAGGTTATATCCTTTATCCTTAGGAAGTCGTGTTTGCCACCCTATCGATCGCAATGCACTAAACACAACATTTGGGAAGATTGACTGCCGTACCTTAAAAAGTATTCTGTAGTTTTGCAATTGGTTTGGTAATCCCTTTGTCTAGATTTCCAGAGTAGTATCTTTCATTCCTTTTCATACTCCTTAAAGGAAAAGGTCCATCTGAGCACTTGTCACTTCAAGCTCATTAAAAATCGAAGGTGGCTAGAGTCATCTTCAGCTTTTTCTTGACTCTTAAAAATTGAAAAAGCAAGTTGTGTCAAAGCGTCATAAAATTTATTTTAATCGGAATAACGTCATTGTTCCCTCGTTGGTCTTAGGTTGAGGAAAATGGAGTCCACCAACCAAGGATTTCCCCTTGGAGGAAATCCTAGTCCTTTCTCCTCTTGGGGAGATGTTGGTGCACCTCATATGGCCACATTTTCCCTCCCAGGACTGAAAATCATCTTGCCAATATAGCTCTTCTCGACCTGTGTCGTTCAAACCACCATGATTCCTGAGCAATCAAGTCAGCAACTAGATGATACTAGAGTTACCCCCCAACCTTTTGCTTCACTTGTTTCTCCCTCCCCTCCTTCCTCTTCGCTTGGTGAAGTTGGTAAATTTAAAAACCAAGTAACTGAGAAGAAGAAGAAAGGGAAGGAGAAGAAGAAGAAAAATAAGGAGCCAAAGGCAAAAAGGGGCAACCGTGCATCATTTAGCAAAAATCCACACACTGCACCATCCAAATCCAAATCTCCATGTGTCATTTGCAAAGGGGACCACTATCATCGAGATTGTCCTTGCATCCCTCGGATCTTAAGGGACTGGTTTCGTCGTTTGCACAATCCGGTGTCATCAACCTCTGACGATCATGTTGAGAGTACACCGTCAACTAGTGAAAACAAAGTCTCTAGACAGAAAGGAAAATGTAAATTTCCTTGCAAACTGTGTGAAGGAAATCATGCCATCCACCGTTGTCCCTTCCTGGACGAAGCTAAAAGAATCTTGGATAACCATCCTGCTTCACCGCTACGGCTTCCTCCTGGGTATAAGAAACTCTTGCCGAGTTCATCGCTAGTTGAAAATCCGACTGACACAACTTTGTGGTCGGTCGAAGCATCTATCATTGAAAATAAACCCTCTGAATCCACACCAGACGAAAGTCAAAAGGTGGAGGCGGAAATTGAACCGATCTTGTCTTCAGAAGGTCCATCTTCAGATGACACAGTCACTGAAGAGAATGAGAATGACACCGTTCAAATTATTTTCATAAACACAGACTCCGATGAACATGGGGGAAATCTACCCGTTCTTTTACTGCAGGAAGGAAGTTCGTCAGAGTCATATCTGGCCATTTATTTGGTCCCACCTCCAAGCAACCTAGTCATTTCCTTCGATTGGAATCTACTAGGTAGACCCCGTTTACTGTCTAATGTACCATTCTAAATCATTGTACAAGCTTATAGAATGGTCATGGTCGGTACCATCATAGATGAAGGGGCTTCTGTGAGTATTGTTGAGTCCCAAAACTGCATCTTTCCTACACCTTTTTCTAGCTTCTTCCCATTCATCTGAACCTCCTAAGTCATCAGTATCATTGCATATTAGTTAAAAAAGGGCATTTAAAGTGGTTTCTTGACGATGTGTTTGTGTTGTTATTTGAACTATATTTTTGTTTATAAGCTGTGGAATCTTGTCACTTTCCACAGCCATCCCAACTTTCCGCAGGTGTTTTTTCAAATTCTATATTGCAGGTGTCTTCAGGTGAATCGAGCCACATGGGCAAGTTGCAAACAACATGGACATGGATCGAGTCCTATTGGCTCAGTCGAATTCATCAGAAGAGGCCATAGTCAACGGTGGGCAAAGCGGTGGTCAACTTAAGAGTCCCACGGTGATAAAACTCTGTTTTTCACCACGTGAAGATTTGCGTGGTTGTTCCTAGATCTCAGGGGACAATTTAACACCTGTGGACTGCTCCATGAACTGGATCCAACAGCCACCCTCCAAAGATTGAATCTTCACGGCAGCCATAATGCTAAATCTCGCGACGTGGTTGTTTACGTGTCTTTTATCAGCACAGAATGTAGGAAAATAGTTATGTCATCCTCTATATAAATAATACGTTCTCATACGCATATTAGTTAGCTTTTTGGTAATTTAATTCTTACTGTAAACGAACCCACTGTGCCATAACTTTATCTCTGTGTTATGACTACATTTTAATACATGAGAAGACTCTGTTTTTGAGCTCAATTCGTGGTTGATCGTTGATTGTCCGAGGATTGTGTAGAGGGCCCCTACACAGGCTGAGGTCTTGTTTATTACTGTAGAGTTTCATGCTTTATTTCTTTATGTTCCTTATGCCATAATCATTCACTTGTATATATATCAGATTTCTTATGGTATTAACGTTTGATAGCTGTCCATAGCTTTTCACATTTGATGTGATGTTAACTGATCAGTGCTTTTGTTTCAGATTACAATAGGAAGCCCGAGCATTTTCACATAGTTTTCTAATGACTAATGACATGGAATTATTCTTGTCCTTCTGTTGATTCATTTCCTTTAGTTTTTAGTTCCAGCACTGTGTTATTTATTTCAATTTTGCTCATTTACTCTTCTGCAAGATAGATATTAAATTACTCATGTCATTTTCAGTTACCTCCTAAAGCCAGAGCGAGTCGAATGGTAAGGGATTGAAGTATGAATGCGTAGTTTGATATTAGTTTATTTTTCTGCGAGTTAGTTATTGAATTTCTCATGTCATTCTCAGTTACCTCCTAAAGCCAGAGCGAGTCGAATGGTGAGGGATTCAAGTATGAGTGTGTAGTTTGATATTAGTTTTATTTTCTGCAAATTAGATATCAGATTTCTCAAGTTGTTTATGATTACCTCCTAAAGCTAGAGCGAGTCGAATGGTGAGGGGTCAGAATATGAGTTGATGTAATGTGATTTTAGTTTACTTTGCTTACAATTCTTGGATTTCTTTGAGTTCAGTTTTTCTTATATTTTCATGGCAGCAAGGATAATGGGTTTCATGGTCAATATCTCACTGTTGTTCAATTATAATAGTGGCACATTTTCACTCTCTTTTAGGAATTAGTTTCATCATTGCATGTTTTAAAACATTGTTTTTAAAAGTTTGAAGTTTTGAAAATCATTTTAAAATACATCATTGCCTTGAACATTTATATCATACTTGTCTTTTAGAATTTCCATCTCACATTAGGGAATTAACATAAATAAACCCAAAACAAAACAAAAACTCAAAAACGACAAAAAAATAAGAAATAAGTTATCTTGCACATATAGTGCGCCGCACTTAAATAGTTTACAACTCCCGGATTGATAATTAATATAGCAATTTAGGACACTCTAAATTGACCAAACAAGTATCCTTTCCTCAACTGCTTGGAAGGCGCTTGGTTTTCCATCGCTTCTGCCTAAGATGTGAAATATAACAGGCTTCGACAAAGGAACCAGTCAACCGTTAGGGATCCTTCCAAGTTTGCCTATAACTTTGAGAGGGAAAACCATGTATCTGAGCGTAATGGTAGTCCAAGGACCTTTCGATTGTAATTTTCTCCTTAGGCATGACTATATTTATAGCATGGGAGCCATTGTATCCTCACTCTTTTGAGTAATGTGTTTTCCACATGAAGGCCGAGTGGTCCAGCTCGTAGACTAGCTTTCATTCCCTGGCTCACACATAGCTAATAGTTAAATGCCATCCATAACTGGTCTTTTCATGCAAGGAATGTCTCATCAATCTCCAGTTCCTCCACCTGAAGAGCACGAGTAATTTGATGGCCATGACTAAAACCTAGGGGGCATGCACCCTGATCTGCTTCAGCGGGGAAACTTTGGGTATAGGGTAGGTTTCCGCAAAGGATATATGACTAGTCTGACACCCGTCTGTTTAGGAAAATGGGATTAGACTGGAATAAGATTCCCTCGTCAAGGTTAGGTGGTTGGAGCTAGAATCACCTTTGTCCAAATGGACTAAGCCGGGAAGTGTTTCTATCTGCTACGCGGATGGAAACTATCTTGCAAATGTGAGAACTTCTATATGGTAGCCTGGAAACTCTATTTCACTATACTTTGGGGCATGCAAACCTTTTTGCATGCAAGTGAAGAGCGACCTTTTATTTCCATAGTTTGTATATTATCAACCCTTTAAACTCGTAGGATTGGTCATTCATAGCTTACATAAAAAAGGATACAGAGCAAAGTTTCAAGTGGTGCAAGCTCCATAAAAATGGAACCTATCAATGAGACATCCTTAGTATACGACTGGCATGAGCAGGTTTTATGCAAAGTTCAAGCTCATTAAAAATTAAACCTAATTGATGAGCAAATGTTCCCCCAAAGTTTAATCTCATTAAAAAACGAACCAACCTCCAGTAAATAACCATTGCGAATGCATTATCATCAGCTTTTGAGCCCTAGTCGTGTTCTTACCATCATCTCCACTCTATTTTTAGCCGATCATACAATTCCATTTGATTGTTTACCCTTTTGAGGAACAGCTACGACGAGTGATTCTGTTAGCCATCCTTGTGACACTGTCGTGATTGGAAAATTCCAAACCTTACCTGGAATTTGCAGCTACCCGAAAATATCACTCGTTCCCCAAAAACGAGTCTCCTTTAAGATCTTTTCATCTAACTCGTAAAATATGAAAAGATTGTTGAGCAATTGGCCTCTCTAGCTCGTTAAAGCTATCGGAAGTGCTATCCCTCCTCTAGGTCTTAATATTTTTGGACTTGAGGGATTATTACAGAAAAAGATCGAGCGCTTGTCTTCTTCGGCTCGTTAAAATTATCAAAAATTCATCCCCTTCATAGTATTTTATAATTTTTCGGACTTAAGGGATTATATGACGAAAAAGGATTACTGGAGTTTCCTTTCTGTCCCTTTTCAGACTCTCTAAAATTGAAAAGGACCGAGTTGTCTTTTTCGTGAAACTCGTTAAAACCAATAGCGACAAACTTGTCCAGAGAGACAAGAACGAGTTTCACTGTCGATAGGCTCGTTAGAACATAGTGACGGGTTTGCCTGAAGGGAAAATTATAGAACAAGCATATGTTATCCTCCTCAAGCTTGATAAAAATGAAGAGGTACTAGTCAACAATGACTAGGGAAAAATTGGGAAGAAAACTTGAAGAAACCTTTTTGGTAGCGAGTCGCTCTTGAACATGACACTTTCACTCCATCACCATGATCGAGTCAGGTTGGGTTATTCTGTTCGCCGGTCATACTACCATTGGTCCGTCGTACCATCCATCTTTGGGGTTAATGTTAACAATCCATTTCAGTGTCACTGATATGTTCAATAGAAGTCGAACAGAGAATTCGCCAACCCAGCTTGTATCTCATCCACTGCAATACCTTCACCCTTCATTCTTTGATGACCGCCACCGTGAACACTGTATCATCCAGATCGTTTTCACCTCCATAAAATCATTTGCTCCATTCCGTGTCATAGTTGTGGGATTCATTAAGGCCCTCCTATGACGGGTTACTTCTTGTCGACGATAGCTCATTATCCAAGAAGTTAACCTAGGAACAACCCTTTCATTACTTTGAAGCTTGCATGCCTCAATGGCAAGTTTCTCACTTCTAGTGACAGGTTTACATCAATGGCCTTCGACCAAAATATTTTGCGTGGTGTTCAACGCCAAGTCCCATTTTCACACCACGCGAATTGTACTGTAGTACCTTGAGGGTCATCATCATTATCGGTGATTCCTCTCGCGCCTGTTAATAGCTTACATCATTGGCTAGTAATCAGGCAATGTCTTTTAATGTTCGACTCTAGAACATTTTTTACATGGATCGACTTATACTTCGAGAGAAGATTGGATGAGTTTGAAGACCCCAGATCTAGTTTCATCCATCTAGGCTACGATATATTCAGTAAAATAAAGACATCAAATGTACATCATTGCTGCACAGATGATCTAACGAATCAAAGGATGATGGCTCTATCAGAATCATCAGTCTGCCACACAGACGGTTGTTTGTCCTATGTACATGAAAATGAATTTATAAAGCTGAGCATGGGAATGCCCGCCTTAGCTAGATCATGAAAATGTTATGAAGATAATGTGTTGTGTTGTATGTTATTACAGGTCGCTTTCCAGTTTGAAAAACCTCAGATCCTTATGATAAAGCATTTCACTCGACATAAAAAAAATTTCGACCTCATGCTTTAGGGGGCAACTGTTATAGACATATTTGGGCACTGCAACCCCAATCATATATGTCCATAAACCACGGGCTTCTAAGTCCCTAAGAGTTTTGTTTCATACCCTAAAGGAACAAGGTCAGCTGATTACATCATCTCCCAGAAGTTCTCCATAGAAAAATGCTCAGAACTAGTCAAAACTGGACCATACAGACTGCACAGTGCAAAGGGTGCAATGCATCTCACCTGCCACATGCAAAAAGTGTGATGCATACTGAAAAGCCCTTCTGTAGGGTGCGATGTGTGAGAGTAGACAAATGGTAGAGACAGTTTGTGAGGTGGATGATCATGGAATCTTCCAGAAAACTTCTCCTGTGACACTTGCCTCTCTGAATTCACCCAGGGATGAGTAAGAGATCATGAATCTCCAAGTCGAATGAAGAACTATCAGAGAGAGGACACTAATCAAAATCCCAGAAGCTAACTCACCCCCCTGCAATCATCTATATATGGATCCCTCATCCCAGACATCCAGGGGCTGGAATCTTGTATCTTGTAAGGAAGTGTTGTTGGTTTCCTGGTGGAACATCATAGTGTTGGGTGATGTAAGCTTTTCATGAGGTGAAGAAGGGTGTTTATGCTAGGGGGAGGATGCTGGGTTAGATCAATGGGTTGTAATCCTCTCTTCTAATCTTTATATCAATAAAGCTATTCAATTTTTCTTCCACATTCTTGTATGTTTGATGATATATGCATTTGTGTGGTTAATATATATCTGGTCCTATATTATTTATGATTGTAGATCTCTGTACTTTGAAGGTATTATGCTTCCTTGACTTTACAAGTACTCTTTGAAGCAGAGTAATCAAGGAAGTACCAGTAAAGATCTCTCAGAGGGGAGAAGGAACAATTAGGGAACCAAGCGAAAGATTGAGGTTGGTATTCTTTGCTCCTCTCCTATCTACTTCTCGTAAAGGAAAACAAAAGTAACTTTAATATGTTTGTTTCTAAGATAGCTACCCGTCTTAGTGGGACTAGCAGCTCTGCATACACACTAGTTTCCCGATAACAGGAGGACAAGGAAAAAATGGGGTGGTGGGCTCCTCCTCTATATTATGAGGTGCCTCATGATCTATACTAGCTGGGGAATAAGGGAAATCAAGAGGTTCACCATATTGGGAAACACAAACAAAGAATTTAAACTCTTGTCTCAAGAAATCTGAGTTTGAAATTTTGTCAGAAATTTCACAACATGGGTGAAGGAACCGATTGGCAAAGTCTTCAACTGATTCGTGAGGCTCCATTCTTAGACAAAAAAAAATTCACAGACATCTCAGTGGCTATACTTATCAAAAGCTTTAACCATCATCTCAGCAAGCTGATCGAATGAATCGATAGAAGGAATGGGTAATGCATGATTCCAACATTCAACACGGCCTTCAAATGTGACGGTGAGTAATATAGCCCAAACATCTTTAGAATTTATTTGGTGATGATGGAAAAGAGTCCTAACTTGAAGCACATGCACATGAAAAGACGGTTCACCCTCACCATCGAACTGGAACTTGGATAGGTCATGAATAACTTCTGCAGGGATGGTATAACTAGGCTTTTTATAAAAACACCCTAGGATCATGATTTCAGGAGGAGCCATTTTAAAATAAGAGATTCAAACTAGTCTCTACGAGCACATCTTTTTGGTTGGCCTCCTTCTAGTGCAATTTTGTTGATAGTTCCGGGAATCTGTCAAACAACGGGATCTCTCTGGTGTGAAGTCCCAACTAGACCTCACACCATTTGGTGTAGGAGTCCCATTTGGTATAAAGGCCCGGTTGCCATATACTTATAGATCTTCCTTGGCTCTAGCTATCAACACATGAGAGTGTTACACTGATATCTTCAAACAACAAGATAAAAGTGTGCATAGTGAGTGCGTAACATAACTGTGTCAATGTTATCTTACTACAAGGGGGAGAGTAAAGTGAGCCTCTAAGTGAGAGGTAGTAGTACCATCCTGAAAGAGACACAAGCAAACCAGAAAGGATATGTCGAACACCTAGCAAAGTAGTTCACAACAGATGCAACAGTGGTTAAAAATGAAGTGCCAGGGAAAACACATACACCATCCAGTAGAGTAGTCCAAACTGACGTGACGGTCATAATAACCAGTAAACAAGACAGGTTTGTCTAATATCCTATGGAGTAGTCCACAAGGATGAGACAAAAATGATAATCAATACAACATATTCTCAACAATGTAAGTACTAAAACAACCAAATTAGTTCAACTATCTTAGTATAGGTTAAGAAAACATCCATTACAAATGTTTAAAGAGTAGTGTTAAAAACATCTACAAAACTTGCATGAAAACGCGGTAGCCTTAACAGGGTTCTGAATTAAGAAAAAGTCCCAATATACACCATACATCAGTATTCCTAGTAGTGGGACATTAGAGCCACTTCTTGCTCCTCAAAGAACTAATTGAAAACTCTCAAGGCTAGGGGAAGAGCCAAGCTGAAAATTCCTTGCTCATACAATGGGAGGGGTACATATATCCAAGGGGGATGGTAGACCCTTATTGATATATCTTTCTATGATTATTTTTTTCTGTGCTAATAACAATTACATATTTATAAAATTTCCTTGTTTATTTGTTCTTGTGTTGAGGTTTCCTTAGTTGTTTGTGCATACAATTAGTTAAATTTCCTTAAATTTTAACATGACATTCATGAGAAAAATAGCTTCGAAACAAATACTGAATAATAGATATTAAAATTACAACAAACCATCAAAGAGACACTTTAACACAGTGTTTTGATGAAAGATTTCACTCCTCATGGGCTACATCTCCTTGGTCCAACTTCCATGGCTTGGGCCTCTATATTAGCTCAATGTGGAAAAATGTTATTTTACAAAGCTCTATGCCTCCTCATACCTACACCAATGGTTCAAAATGTCCAAATTAGCTAAGAACACCTCTTTTTGAGCTCAATTTGGCTTAAAGTTGACTTCTCTAGAGCTCAGTCAGTGTTTTCCTACATTTTCTCCTCCAATTCTGAAACATCTCCGATTAGCCCCGCTAAATTTGGTGGAAAACCTGAATTTGGGGGCACCGCCAATCCTACTGCTAGACTAAACTGCAGTTAGTTAATATTTAAACTGCTCTTAATTAATTTAAAAATGGGATTAGCGCGAAAACTTCGGATTTTAATGACCCAACTGTAACCTCTGGTAGTTTAATAGGCATGGTCACATGTAATGGTTATGTCGCATTAAATGTTGGAGAGGAACCGTCGAATTGCTGAACATTAAGCGTTATATCCATTGTGTTCACATTATAACCATAAGAGTAATTAATGTCAGAGCCGTCAGGCTTAACTGACTATTTTAGGCTGCAGTTTTGCATTCATATGCAAGTTAATGTTGCAGAGTGGTTAGGTTAGCTACCAAGGTAACGTAACTATTTGTAGTTTTTGCATTTTGTTTACATTGAGGGAGATATCTTAGAGATATATTACATTATTGTACTCGATTTCATTTAGTTTTGAGTCAAATTCTAACACTACCGATTTCACATCCATCAACCTACTAAGTAAACAACTTAAAAACAACATTAATAAAATAAATTATAATTTTTATATTTCTAGGGCTTATTACACCTACATTAGATCAGATTGTAGAGATTTACAATAAGAAAGTGAATTAACTTTCCAAAGTTGCAAACAAACAATAGAATCTTGTGGTAAGGAGTAAATCCATTTATTATCGTTTGACTCTGGGAAGCTCCTCTTATAAGGGAGTTAAGCATGAGATCATATCGGACTTAGTGAAGTGATTGATCCCACTTAATTAGTGTCAAACGATTCTTCAGAGTCACCTGAAGGATAAACCTCAGATTGACCATGTTGACGAACCTTCAATGGGATTGAGCTTTCTTACGCTACCTTTGCATGTGCGTCTGAGCTACAACTATCCCCCTAGGTTAAATTGTTGCATGTGGTAACCTTATATACCCTTATCTTATGACATCCACCCAGTGTGACGGTGGGGGGAAGTCCCTGTTGTACCTAGAGAAGATGTTGACTAGACTCAATTGGAACTTTTTGGAGGGTATTCTTCACTTGAGATGGCATAAGTGAAGTTATTAATCTTTGCGACGTTTGGTTTCATCACCAACTAGTGATTTCACTGTGAAAGGGTTGTTTGTGTGGTTTATTTTCTTAGATTTATTAGTGCATGTTATTTGCGTGTTTTTACCTTTTGCATACTTTAGGCATGGATTTTAAATTTGGATTGCTAATATTGTTAAAATTATTAAATAAATTCAATAAAGTTGAATCTGACCATTCTGGAATTTATCGATCAAGGAACCCTTTTTAACATGAATCCTAGTCCTTTTCCTGGCCTTGGAAATGTCAGTCCTCCTTATATGGCTACATTTTCATTTCTAGGATTCATGATAGGTTTACCGATGTGGTTTGTTTCAAAATATTTAGTCCCAAATATCCAACTTGTTCCACGTCTACCAAGTTCCTCACCTCAACCAACTTCTCCATCTCAAGAACACCGATTGTTTGCTGGCCCATTACCTCCTTCACCCCAATGTCTCCCTCCCTTTCTTCTTCTTCACCTGGTAAAAGCATTGATGCTAGTAACCATGTGACTAAGAAGAATAAGAAAGGGAAGGAAAATAATAGGAAGAAAGGTAAGAAATAATTCAACCAACCAACTACTCCTCTGAGTATGGAAAATGTCAAGGAACCATCTAAAGTGTGTCATAAGCCAAAATTCCCTTGAAAACTTTGTAAGAGTGTCCACCTTCTTATTGATTGTAATTGTATTCCAAAGTTACTAAAAGTGTGGTCTAAAAATTCTTATTAACTTACTATTGATCCATAAATCAGTGATTATAAGGTCCCTGAGAAAAATGGTAAAGTTAGGTTTCCTTGTAGGTTATGCGAAAGGAGTCATCAAATTCATCTTTTCCCTAAAATAAATGAAGCCTAAAAATTGTTGCAAAACCTTACTATTTCTCAACAACAACTTCCGTCTCATTACTGTATGCTTTCTCCCAACCTATCGTCAGTTGATGGGGTGATTGATCTAATTCCAAGTACAATAAATCCCACAATTCCATTGGAGAGTGAAACACATATCACTAGACTTGATAAACCATGGGTTGATCAAGTGATTGACTTAATTTCACATTCGGTAGATCCCACTCTATTTTTAGAGAGTGAAATTAATACCACTGAGGTTCTTCTTATTACTTCATATTCTTCTACACATGAGGGCATTTCAACTGTTTCCATAGAACCCCATCCAAGTACTGAGGCCATTTATTTTTATTGGTGTAGAGTAGCAAAGCCTTGTATTCCTTCCTTCATCCCTTTCCAAATCATTGTGAAGTCTTATGGTAATAATATGCATCACACAAACGTTGATGAAGGTTCTTCTATTAGTCTTTTACCCTTAACTACTTGGCACACTTTAGGTTGCCATTAGCTTGTGCCTATTGCACAAAATATTTAATCTTTTAATAGAACCATTAGTGAACCTTTAAGGATCCTTCCTAAGTTACCTATTACTCTGGAAGGAAAGATTGTCCGTATTGATCTTATGGTAGTGAAAGGCCCCTTTGATTTCAATTTTCTCCTTGGGCAATACTATGTCTATGCCATGAAAGTTTTCGTGTCCACATGATTTCGAGTGATTTATTTCCCTGCCAATGGAAACATTGTGATTGCCCACCTTTCATTCATTGGTCTTGATTCAACTACTAGCCATCTGACATCCCTTAATGTTCCTTATATGGAATTGGTATCTACCCAAACATGGGTAAATTATGTGGAAAAATGTCCCATGTTTTCAGTTACTAATATAAGTGAGCCTCTCACTATTTTCTCGACTTCATTTGACTCATATCTGGTAATTGACATGGTGAACCCTATGGGTGAATTGGAACCTGATTTTCTTACCCCTATTGATTCTCTTTACATGTTTTCTTTCTAAATAACTATTATTCCTTCTGATGAAGACCTCTTGGAAGACATGATCAAGGTATGTCCCTTGACATGTGTTTCCTTTAGTTGGAAGACATGATCAAGTTTCTGTGAGGATGGTTCTTGTCTGTGTCATCCTCGCTAAAAAATGAAACAAGGTTTGAGCATAATTATTTTCATTTCAAGCTCGCATAAAAATGAAGCTAACCCATTAGATTCATGAGCCTAGTTATGTATCAAGCTCATTAAAAAATGAAGCAAATTCCCCTCTAATTGAGTCAATTATTTGATTAGGTCCCATAAATATTGAGTCAAGTATGCATATGATCTCATCAATGAACCTTCATTTCATATACCTATTAGTAAATTGTCATTTAATTAGGTAGATCAAATGAATATCGGGGGGCATGTGCATCTGCATGGATATATTGTAAATTGTTGTATCATATTTTGTATGTGTGGAAATTTTACTTCTTTTGTAAAATCTCTTCTTCTACTTTTCCTTCTTATATTGTGTTACACTTGATTTACATATGTCGACGCTCCCTCAAACTTACATTAGCTATGATGATGGCGCTAGTCGTAGTACTTGGAATTTTCCTTCTGCAACTTGGGCCATTTATTCACCCACTGATGACTTAGTAAGTATCCTTGAAATATGTCTTGGTCAAACAATGAATGGCATTGTAGAATACAGTTTAGTTATTGATCTATTATTTGATTCCATTTCATTTGGTATTTGTCTTTTAGTCATTAGGTTAGATTCCCAACTCATAATATTACACTTAAACCATTTTTATTTGATAAGAAGTTCCATAATGTTACATTGAATACCAGCATATTCCAAGACATTTAAACACATTAATGGATGCATTGGGTAATTATTTGTTAAATCGACATTTGCAACATTTATAAAAAGAAAACAATAGTAATTCACACATTGTACAAAATAAGATGAGGCAATAGAAGTAGATTTCATTAGTCATAATGTTTGTAACAAAATAGGGTTTACAAAAATGCCATCCAAAGACCTATGAGGTCCCATGGCCTTCATTATCCGAACACGTCGACAAATCAAAAAACAAAATCTATCCCTATGAATAGAATCTAAGTATGATGATCATGGTAACATAATATAGCACAAGCCACTCATCATAAAAAATGACTAATTGACCCTAGTACTATTACTATAATCCTCTGGTAGTGGAGAGGTAAGTCATGAATCTTGACATCTATGATATCTATAGTAAAACTCTCTAGATTATACTTAATATTAGTCAAAGCCTTTGTTTCCTTAGAGTTCTATGCTATGGGAGTTGTTGGATTATTGTCACATTTGTCAAATTGGCACATCGCTAGCAGTTTGACTCGGCCCACATATACATGATTATTTTAGATAAATATTTTTTTATGATTAAAAACATTTTTTTTTTAAAAACACAAAACAACCAAAGTGAAATTTTTTTGCCTATGTCACCCCATTGAATTCCCATAGGGAGTGAGGTATTTGGATCACCGGTGTACTCCATACCTGCATATGGGTAATCCTCGATCATAATAATCTAGTGATCTAGTCATCTCAAAAAAATGGGAGTATATTTGACAATTGGACCATCACCACGTGTGTGGCAAGCTACCAATGAAACTCATTGTAGCATGTGAGGATCTCAAGGTCCTCCCATATCCAATGATACATGTGGACAAAGAAGAGGAATCCTCTACAGTGAAAATGAGATAACTATGGCACCATATCGAAAGTTCTTTAGCCTTCTAGTATTTTCTCTAGTTAGCTAACCTTTGATGTTGGCAGAAACTCCTTCGCACCAGTTAAAAACGTTAGGTTGTAAATACTCTAGAGAGATCTACATTTGGGCTTTGGTAACCAAGTGGAGTGAAAAATCTCCACATAGTTGGGCAATAATAAATGAAATGGTCCTTAGTGGAAATATTTCAATGTCTTTTATCTCAATTCTTCCACTCATGAATTTAGCTATATCCACACAATGCTCGATTAGGTAAGCCTCCATTGTTCCACCACTTGATCTGTTCCCAAATAATGAAATATTAGTCCCACAATTTGGAAGCCCATTCAAGAAATAAATATCATTGACATATATGGTGAGCCTTTGGTCCCCAATATGAGAACAATATTCATGGACATTTCAAGATCTGACCAACCATGTCAACAAATGCAACTGAGATTTCATTCCTGAAATCATAAAGTATTAGTATAGACCACAATTGCTTAAAGTCTGCAATGTAGCTCGATCATTCAAGGCCTCAACACCTTCAACTGCATGTTCTCTCTCTCTCCATTCCATTTTTTCACTTCAAAGACCTGAAACCAATGATGGAAATTAGTTAGAAAAAGAATATAGATTTTTTTGCAAAAAAAGGGGTAGTTTTTATTAATTTTAGAAACCCTCGGTACCTTGCGCAGTCGCCTATTATGGATAGTGTTGAATTGTGCGTTCCCCTTTCAAAGGAACTACACAAATCGTGATTTTCCAGCAATTTTTAAAAATCAAGATTGCGTAATCCTGATGAAGAGGAATCATGCAAGCCCGAGGACATAATTTTAGTCAATAAAAATCTACACAAAAGGCCAAATCACTAGTGAAATACAAAACAAAACCTAGAAAAATGAAGAGAAAGGAATGATCTTCTACTTGGAGAAAATATCTCATGAAATGATCCACCATTCAAATCACAATATGATGCTAAACATTTCGGTGAAAATGCACTTTCAAGAAGATCCCAATGGTAAAAATACAAATGGTAAAGAAATATTTTACTTTTTGAACTTTTATAAGCAAAATAGGCCTATTAAAATAATATATTTTGTTTTCTCAAATGAGGGTTGCTTGTGAACCAGTGTCAAACAAAGTATCTACCTTGTTATGTTTTGTGATGATTATTTTTGCCTTTAGATTGTAAAAATTAAAATTTTTAATGTTTTTACAATTTTTCAAGCAGTTATGATGCTTTTTGAGTTTGAAAGTGCAGTTTACGGGTTTTATTATGAAAATATATCATTTTGGTGACAAATAAACTTTTACCACTTTTTCAGGCTCTTAAAAAATTACGAAAAAGCGAAATATTGGAGTTATCTTTAAATATTTTTTCTGACTCTAGAAATATGAAAATATTGTCGAGTATCCATGTTTATTTCAAACTCGTTAAATTAAGTGAAATAATGTCAACTTGATTTAAGTTTACACCTTTTATAGACCTTGTATAATATTTATGAAAAATGTATACTTTGACTGATCATAGTTAAAAGAGTTCTCTCTTGCATAATTTTACCCTTTTTTGGGCTTGAGAGAGTAAATAAACAAAAATGGAAATTTTGGAGTTTACTTATGTTTTTCCCCTCACTCCCTAAATATCAAAAGCACCAAGCTTTACTTTCTCCAAGCTTTCTAAAAAGTTATGTTGAAAGAACTGAATGAGTTTTCTTTTTGTTCCTTTTTAAACTCTTTAAATACGAACACGACATTGAGTTACCTCCTCACTAGACTCGTAAAAAGAAAACAATGTAGGACTCGTGAATCATGATGAGAACAAACCACTTTGTGAAAAATACTTCGAAGGATTCATTTGAAGGATGAGCTTACACGACAAGAATATTTTAAACTTGTCAAGCTAAGATAAAAATAAATAGGCACTTGCAAGTAATCGTGGGGGAAATTGGAAAGAAACATATGTTTTTGAAATGCAGTATGTCACTCTTGAACATGAAACTCTATCACCTTTCTATCTAGGTTAGGAAATTAATTTGTCTCTCAGTTTATCATACTTGATTGAAAGTCTTTAGGATGGTTTTGGGTATTCCTTTTGAGTCAAATGCTACCAAACCAAAATGTTGTGTCATTGATATGTTATAGAGAAGTCCAAGTTCAGTCAAAATTACCTTGCAATTCATAGCCCTCAATAGCATTGACCATCATTTGTTCTTCGATACTTGACATGAGTTTCATAACATGGGCCCTCATATGGCGGATCACTTCTTATCGAACTCAGCTCATCATTTGGAAAGTTAATCCAGAAAGCTCCTTTACTATCTTGGAGATTACATGCCTATTGTAGCTGCTACAACCACCCTCCAAAATATTTCCTATGCTTTGATTTTGGAGCCTTCCTCTTTATTTGCATGAGCTTATATTTGAATTTCAACAAGTATTCATGATTTGATTAAGACTTATATTTTTATGTTGTGCTTGTGTTTTCTTGTTTTAATACTTATCTAATCTTTTGATTCACAAGCTAATCTTCGGACTTGATCGTGTAGCAGTTATGGGCTTGCATCCAGAAACTGCACAATCACTGAGGTCAAGTTAGCCTTGATGATTAAATTGTGCAATCCTAACAGGTAGCTCAACCTTGAGCTTGGGAATTACATATTCATGGATGGCAACCCAACACTAAGCTCATAAACTACGCAATCCATTACTTGAGCTCAGAAACTGCGAAATGCACTAAGCCGGGAAGTTTCCTAGTTCCCCAGAATTGTGAAATCTTCCTTGGTAGTGTGCATGGAAAGTTTCCTAAAAAAGAGAAAAATAAAAAAAGAGAAAAATAAATCCCTATAAAATAGGATTCATCACTAGTTTCCCGATGTTGGCATAGTCCTTAGTTCTAGAAATTTCCATCGAGTGTCACTTTTTCCTTGATTTTAGGCATGCACATCATAAACCCCCATCCACCCAAATCTATTTAATAGATGCATATAAAGCTCATTTTTACATTCGATCTTGGATCTATAGCATTCGCAAGGAGATTAAGGAACCTTTGGTGGAGTTTGCATTGCTTTTCTTGGTGAGTTTTGCTTTTATTGTCTTTTACCGCTTTTTTGTCGCTTTTTGTCATTTCACTTCCGTGAGTGTTTTTTTTCTTATTTCTATTCATGGTTGTTGGTTTTTTAACTTATATTAGCTTATAGAAGTGTTGTTTCAGTTTTTTGTTTTCCTTTCGTAAGTGTTGCATATATTTTCTTGTTTTTCCACATCAATGATGGTCGTTCCAGCAACTCTCCTCACATATTTGTCTTTCCATCTATTTTTTGAGTTTATGAACTTTATTCACATTGATATATCCATACTTAGTCAGATCCATGTTTTAACTTGAATTATATTTTAGATTTGGTTGTTTCCCACACCTTCACTGGGCAGATCTCCACTTCTAGTGGCTATAAACTACCTTTCCCAGCTGGGCATCACGCAAGTTTGAACGTCAAGGTGACTTTTGGCCTTTGAGAATGCACAATGTGTAGTACTAGTTGGCCCAACTACACATTGTGCAATTCTAGGGCTTAGTCTACCACCTTGTCCACTAAGACTGCACAATGTGTAGTCTCTCATAGTCACTTCCCAGGATGAATGAGCCATTGTGCCATCTCATGCCTCAGGTTGTACCCTTGACTATTAGGACTATGCAATGCGAAGTTCAAACATCTAGTCTCTCTCACTGGTTTGCTACCTTATCTTTCTTTGGAAGTGGTTTGAAAAAGCTAATTTATACTTTCCATTAGTGCCTTTTTCTTCCCATAGGTACCATAATTGTTGAGCACTTCTCTCCAATATTGACTCTTATCATGGTACCCAAGAGAGCTACCTAAAAATATACCCCAGAAAGAAGTTCCAGGGAAGAAGTTGAGAGTATGTTAGTAAACTTTCCAGTATACTCATACACTCAACTGTATGTGGAAAAGGAATCAAATCTTACATGGAAGAAAGTGAACAAAGCTTTTTGAGCAAAGAGGTTTGAAGCAAATATTAAGTACTGGTATGTATACATTAATGGACATAAATCAAGGTTACACAGGGTTGCATGCAAATATCTAGCCTTCCCATGTGTAAATATTATCAGTTGGATTTTCTCACATATTGATGTCAAGGCCATGACTTTGATCAATGATAATTGATGGATTCCCTCCACTTTTCTCATGATAGATAAACAAAGTATGGTACTTAATGAGCCAAAAATAATCATGGATTCATAATTCTATGCCACCAACAACTATTTAGGTATGAAATATGTTGTTAAGAGTTGGGTGAAGAAGCCATCAAAGTTTCAACAAAAACTCACCAAGACATATTAGACAAGGTCTCTTAGGAGGGCCTATGAGCTACTGATCATCTTAGCTTGTAGAATATATGGTCCATAGAGCATAGAGAAATTTCCTGAAGGGCGGGAAATATTATTGAGCCAGGTTGTGAATGAGGGGAAATCATTCAACTGGTTAGAATTGTTGTCTTGACAATTAAGTATCCATGTAGCGAACACCCTAAATCCTCCAAAGGGTTGGGAAGCAAGATTTTATGTCTTCATATTTATTAAATTCCATATGTGCACATAACACATTCCCTGGCATGAACTGGCTTGGGAACCTTGAGACCCTACCATGCACATCCACTACAAGTTGCTCTTGGATTGCAACCATCAAGGACTTATGGAAAAGCTAACATACCACCTCCTCATTCCACTAGACAAGATGATATTTTATGAAGAACCACCTTACATGCCACCTAGGGAAATGGAAGTAGTAACAAAGATTGCAAATTGGGTTTCCTCACCAGATGGTACCTTCCTTAGAGTGTTTGGCAGAGCAAAGTCATCACATATTTTTCCAAGGTATGACACCAACAAGCTTTTCATGTAAGAAGAGTCATATCATCTCGCCACAGGGTTCTCGACAGCTTTTCATAGGAATACAAAAGCACCTTAGCCAAATATTCCTATGTAAATTTGGTTGTATGAGATAAAGAACCTAGAAGTCATGGTTACCGAAGGAAAGGTGATAGAGAAGTTTAAACTCAGTACTTGAGACTTTAACCCATACGATCCCCATGGTATTTTCAAAAACCATTGTGCGAGAATTCACTTTCAGTGGCTCAGCAGGTCATTTCATTGGTAGGAGGAGGATCCATGGAAGAATTACTATAATTCATCCAAGACCCGTGAGTTGGTCAGTTTTGTAGGAAATTCAAAGGTGACTCCATAGAAGGAAGCTACTATGGAAGTAGTTCCAGGAGAATGGAGAAACCCTACGTAGGATAAGTACAAGAGAAAGGTTTCTTATAGCCCGGGGGGAGAACGAAACCACAAGATGAAATAGGATGTAGTAGCAGAGGAAAAGAGAAAATAGAGGATGCAAAGATCATAATGGAGGAAGAGGGTAGAGTAGAGGAGATTTGAGGAAGAAAAGTAGAATAAGGAATAATAAGAGAAGCAGAAGCGGGATGAAGAAGAAAGGTGGAGTGCAATAGCCAAAGAAACAATGCAGAAACAATTTGAAGAACAAGAATAGAACTAATAACCAGCACTGGAGGAGGGAGAATAGATGCATGATCAAGAGAATTCTCTGCATATTGAATAATTGATAGATATGGATGACACGGAGGTGGAACTGGAGCCTCATAATCAATATGTCAACCTAATTCCTAGCACACAAGAGGTAACTATTTATTCTCTGCCACATACAGTAGCAGAGTCAGCTCTAGGTGAGGAATGGGAAGTTTTTCCTCTTGATGATGATTTGTCTATGGACACTTATAGCCTATCATGTGATGAACTCTAGAAGAAGATTGTGCAAGCGCGTAAGAAGCATTTTTTGGATTATATCACGTCTCCTGTATTTATTAGAGAAAGGGTGATTGTGGTCGACACTATGAGAAATCCCAAAGCCATTTCCTTAGCCAAATTAGCCTTCACACATGAAGCAAAGTCAAATACTTAGTATTTGATGCCCGAGAATAAGCAATTGACAAAGAACTTGGAGGTTGCGAGCCAAGAGGTTGAGAAACTTCATGCAGCAACTCAGAATGTGGATTCCGCACAGGTCCATCTAGAGAAAATGAGGGCAGTGATACTTAGTGAAGTATCAACACTTAGAGAGACCATGCAGAATATCTATGAGGATCTTATTACCATGCATAAGATAGTTGTCCACCTACATGCCTTGCAGAAGGTGTGTAAAGACTTTGTCAAAACTCTTAGAAATGTGAAAGATTCATTCACTGTTGTGCATGAATGGAAAATGTGATACAAAGTGGCACCTCTTGACTTGGGTAAGAAAATGAAGCCATAAGCAGAGTTGTAGAAAGAAAAAGTGCGGATGTTGATCCAAAACAATAAACAACTCGCCTCATTCATTGGTAATATTCAGGACTCGTATGCATGGTCATACAATAATCTAGGTTTCTTAGTGAAGATCTAGAGGACCCCATCAGTTGGCTCACTCACTAAAGCCAAACCCAAGAACTAGGTTAGAAAGGAGATAGAGGAATACTTGGAGCAACTAGGATAGATTGCCACCAAGGAAGACTTGTAGGTGAATAGAAAAACATGCAAAACTACATTGGTGGCCTATCCAAGTGTGTACAATGTTGCTCATGCTTTAGAAGGAAGTTTAAACTGGTTCCAAATCATTGTACTCAGATTCCATGGAGGCTAGATTCTGCTTCCATCTAGACACAATCACATAATTTGGGGATGTCATCACATAGTACCGAGCTTAACACCACTACGTGACCAAAAAACATCAATTAGAAGTTGTTGAGCTTGAGTTCTCCCAAACTCAAGAATGATTGTTTTTTGTCTTGTTAGGCTATCTAGTTGGCTATACCCTATTTTTTCTTATATATGTACGAGCGTAAATTGTAATATTATTTGTAATTAATTTGTAAGTGGAATTACAACTGTCAATATTGGAATGTGAAGAGTCATGATGTAATGTAATGAGTTATTTTGTAAATAAATTGAAGACATCAAACTATCCTTAACTAAGACACCTATATTAATCAATCCTAAATTTTATAGAGATTTCATCTTGTTTTCCTTTGCTGTTGAGCACACAATTGTTGTTGTTCTATTGTAGAAAAATGACCAGGCTATGAACAACCCATTGCTTTCTTTACAAAGCCCTGAGAGATGCCCCCTTGAAATATAATATAATGGAAAAAGAAGCCTTGGCTTTAGTCAAAGCCATTAAGGACTTTAGGGTATACATCTTATATTCTCATATAGTAGCCTACGTTCCTAATTCAGTAGTTAGAGACATCATAACTCAAGATGGTCCTGATGGAAAGAGGGGAAAGTGGATTGCTACTATTTTAGAGTATGATATAGAAATCAAACCTACTAAATTAATCAAGGGCCAAGGTTTAGCCAAGCTCATGGTTGAATCAAAATGTCAGGCCTTGGATATGAAATTTATTGTAGTAATAGATAATGAAGAGGAGATGACGACTCCACTAATCAGTCAAGCCTTTCTTGAATCACCTTGGTATGCTAATATTATCTATGTTTTACTGAATTTACAAGCTCCTCCTAAATTATCTAGGACCAAAAGCAAGTATTTGAAGATGAAATCCTTAAAATTTTGTAAATTAGACAATGTTTTGTTTTGGAGAGATCATGAAGGTATTCTTCTCAATTTTAAAAGAAGAATCTAACAAAGTTTTGCAAGAGCTTCATGAAGGTGACTATGGAGGACACCTTTACTGGAAGGCCATTGTAGATAAAATCGTTAGAGTTGGTTTCTACTAGCCTACCTTGTTTTTTGATGTAAAAAAACATGTGACCTCCTATCAAAAATGTCAATTTTTTGAGGGGAGGAAAAAGCTCTTACCTTTACCCTTCAAGCCAATCTCTGCTGAAATACATTTTCAACAATGGGGTTTAGACTTCATTGGTGAAATTCACCCACCCTCCTCTTCCCAACATAAATGGGTCCTCACAGCCACAGACTACTTCACAAAACGGATAGAGGCCATACCTTCAAGGCAAGCCATAGACACTATTATCATAACCTTCCTTGAAACCGATATTCTATCAAGATTTGGATGTCCAACTAAGCTCATTATTGATAATGCAGCAACCTTTAAATCCAAAAGAATGATAGATTTCTGCAATAAGTATCATATCACCTTGGGCCATTGTATAGCCTATTACCCTCAAGGTAATGGACTGGTAGAATCCTCAAGCAAGAGCCTATTAGACATCATCAAGAAGGTACTAGAGGACAATATGAAAAGTTGGAATAAAAAGCTAGTCAATGCCTTATGGGCAGACATATTGACTACTAAGAAATCAATTGGTCCTTCTCCCTATCAACTAGTTTATGGAATGGAAGTTGTCTTTCCATCCTCTTTGGGAGTACCAATTATGAAGATAATCCAAGAATTGCAAGTTGAACCAAATAATATCCAAAGAAGAATCAACCAAACTATTCATCTACAACAAACCAGAGAAGAGGTCTATATCACGTCTCAAGTTGTGTAGGAAAAGATTAAAAAGATTTTTGATAGAAGAACCAAGGCTAAAGATTTCTACATTGATGACAAAGTGCTTAAGTGGGATTCAAGGAGGGAAGACAAAGGTAAACATGGGAAATTTTATTTCCTATGGAAAGGTCCCTATTTCATTTATGCTTATAGAGGAAATAATGCTTTCTTCTTAAGAGAAATTGATGGTACAGATACAGAAGGTGGACCAATGAATGGTCGAATGCTAAAAAATTACTTTGAACCAAGTTACTAATTTTCATTTCCCATTTTGTACATACTTTCTTTACAAAGTCTAGTTTGGATTGGATGGTGATATTTGAAGTTGAAGCCCGAAGAGAAGGCCCTAAGCTTTAAAATATTTATTGTCATAAGTATCAATAATGCAGATTCACAGAAGGACACTCTGCAAGGTAACATCAACAACAATTCAAAGGCTACTGATCTTTAAAGTTCTTGAAATTTAACTAGAAAAAGCCATCCCCAAGTGGAGCCACTGTTAGGTTCCTATACCAATAGGAGTCATAATTTTGAATGAATGAGGTTAAGCCTTATTATATTGTACATACCTTTTCTTTCTGCAAATGTTTTCCATATTAAAAAATTAAAAAATGTAAAGAGGGTATGCCCTAAAAGAAAAATCAAAGGACAAAAAGAATGAGAAAAGGTCAAAAAATGAAAATATATGAACCCCAAAAAACAAAAAGAGACATGAAAGTGAGCAAGTTTAAATGCCACTACTATTTACTTTTATGTATAATAATAATTGTGTGTAGCTTGTTATTCATGCACAATCCATGGTAATCAAACTACTTAATCTTGATTATACCATGCTTTGAATTTTATGTTTATAGTTAGAGAATAAAATCTGACCAAACAGTTTAATCTTGGTAGATTATTAGATAGGTAGAGGAGATAAAATGAGCTCATCAGTTTAATCTAAGCCCTCGGATTATATCAGGTTAGAAATAGATAGTTTTTTTATTAAAACAATGATATAATAATGGTTTTCTAGACTAAATGCACCCAAATAAATGAAAAACAAATGTTAGAATAGGTAAATGGGTAAGTAGAAGAAAGGTTGTTGAAGTATAGAGCTAATTGGATCAAAATACTTGCATCATGCTTAGACTCATATTTCAATATGTATGATCAATTATTGAAGCAAAAAAAAAGGTTTGCAAGTTAATGTGATTAACTCCTTATCATTCATTTTTCCTGATACTTACTAATTTCCTATCCACAAGTATGCTCTAGAACTTCAAATCCTTCAAGTCAAAGAGGCTCAGAGCATTTCTCTAACTTTTGGTGGGACCGGACCCTCGGCTTAATGACTTAAGGACATCAAGTGATAGAACCCCCTTCATGAAATTCATCTACTCCTCATTACCCTAATAAAACCTATTTTCCTAAGGTTAAAACTCTTTTTCCTAGGAAAAGTAAAAACAACTCCATGATAAAGCCTTTTTCATTCAAAAAAAACCACAAAACCATCTTATCCTAAGTATTGAGTGTATGTAAATAAAGAATGCAAATATTACATTTACATTTATACTTAAAGATATACCCACTCCGCTCATCACATTTCATATCAATTTTTAATTTAATTATATAAATTCCTATTATACCTATTCTCGTATATTAAATAAATCCCTTCAATAAATATCCCAACCCCTAGTTTTGATAAAAACTAGACAGTTTACCCCTTATCCTGACAAAATAAATACAACCCGTCATTAAACCCTGTCTGATCAACTGAGCCCGTGATTAAATCTTAAATTAATCACAAACCATCGGGGATTAAAGCCTTGGGCCCCCCGAAACCCATGCTCTTATCACCCACATACCTTCCTCGCCCGATTGTCGTCTGATCATCTTCCCCTTCATCCAATGATCCACAGCCATATCAGACGCGCCCGATGGTTGACTGTTACTTGCCCTATCAAGTGGTTTTCTCCAGCCCCCTAACTGCTACATGTCACACTCTAGAGTAGATCGGGTGACCCCTACGAAATACCATCCAACCTCCATAAGTGGTGCGATGGCCTAGGAAATCGCCTCCCCACTCAACCCACCAAACTGCCTACTGTTCATTCATAAAATTTGCTACCAAAAAGTAACTGTTGCTCCATGAAAAGGCCAAGAAGCCCTTTTCACATTTTTTCACTTGTTTTCTTTGTGAACCTCTGTGAACCTGTGTGATTCCTGCAAACACCAAATTCACCATTTGATCTCCTAATTCACTCCTGAAAAAAGTTGCAGAGACCCCAATCGACCTCTCAGTCCTTACCAGGTCCATTCGAACCTCTGCAGTTGCCGTGAGCTCTGAATTTACAGATAATTCACCCAATTCCAGGTATTTCACCACAAATTACCACTCGCCCTTTCAAATTTGTAAAACATTCAGCCTGTGAAGTATTGTAATCAACTAAAATTAATTGAAAAATACTTTGATTTGAAAAACCCATGGCCAAACCCTCTAAAAGTTTCCATTTTCCATTTAAAACCCCTGAATTAAGCTTGTAAAGCCAAATTTAAATCCACAGGAACTAAATTATGGGTGCCCCTATTGCCTTGGACGTTAGACCTGTCACAACTCCCCATTTGGACCTCGACCACCTTCCCTTGGCTGATAGGGATTTCCAAATTAAGGATACATCTACCGAGAACCTCCTGCTTGAAATCCACTGTTTGAGTAGGGATAGATACCTCAACCATATTGATGATATTGGCCTTTAGGAGTCAAATTTTCCCAAATACTAGTTCCCAAAGGTACATGTTTTCCCTGAAATTGTCCACGAGTTCCATGCCTGTTAAATTCCCAGCTTAAGAGCTATTATGTCCCCTGACCAAAAGATTTTTTTCACCATTACAACTGATTCCATAAATGAAATTTTGCAACACCAACCAGGACCAAACCTGACCCCACCCTCAATTAGATATTTGTTAGACAAATATTCCAAGTTAATTCCCTCTAGAGTGGCCTAATTGTTCCAAGATTTCATTTTTGAAGAGTAGCACATTCCTTAAATCGCCCCCCAATATGTTTCTACCATGTTCTCTGAAAGAGGCAAACAAACCATTACCATGATATCCTGTCTCCTAGGCTACTCTGCTGATGAATTTGTTGATGAACTTGTCCTGGCCTTCATGTCAATTTATACCCCAGGACATTGTCGTATTGTTTTGTACAATTATGTTGAGTTCATAGTTGAAAGGATGCATGAACAGTTCACCAGGATGCACAACGAGAGAGTGTTTAAATAGTCATCTATCCTCTACCATATGTTTCTATAGTATCAGCCAGACAGATGTCATTTTTCCCTTCAAAAGCTGGATACCAAAGCCCAGCCTAGGTTTGTCATTTTGTGGACCCAATTGTTCCATAAGTTTCAGTCACCATATACCTATTTAGGTTTCATATATTCTTTTCTTCATCCAATCATGACTATGCTGGCAAGAAGCCCTCCACCCAGAATAAGTCTAGAGATCAAAAGGGTCCTTTAGTTGTTTAAACTAAGCAAAGTGGGAGATTGATACCTCTACCAAAACCACACAGAGATAAGAATTTATGGTTGCGAGCTTGCACCATATAAACTACCCAAATACCTCCCCATGAGGTTTTTTTCTCTAGAGTACTATAGAAAAATAATGAACTCTAATGAGATAAATTTTGTCTCGACCAAGAAAGATCACAATTCAAAGTTAAAAACCAGTTAGGACCCCTCATATGTAATTTTAGAGAGGCAAGGGAGGAGGCAGACTAGATTTTGCAGCGAATGAAGTTCGAAAAGAGTTTCACGTGGAGGTATGACCCTCAAGAATTTATGACGAAATTGAGAAAGAAGGTCAAGTTGGGACCTTATATTCACCACCCCATACCAAAGATATAAAGATATGCCAATCAATCTGAGTTGGTGGAAATACTCTTGTAGATAGTGACACTACAAAGATAGAGGTAGAGAACACCTTATGTGACTCAAAAAGACAGTTTGATAAGAGCTCATTTCTGCAGGTACCTAAACAGCAAGAAGCAACCATGAGCACCTCTCCTATCATGCAAGCTCCTCAGAATGAGGAGAAGAACGCCAAAACGACCAGGGAGGAACCCTCAATTTTAGGAATGGGCACATCAAATATACAATATGAGACTAGTTAGAGCAAGAGGCAAAGGCTCAATCTTGTTTCAGAGTAGGAAGACAAAGAAGGCTCAATAGAAATAACTAATACTGAGTTAGACAGAAATAAAGGCATGATTCCATCTAGGGAAACACATGAGCCTTTCACATCATAGACTAGATTTTGGAAAGGCAGCTAAGTGTAGAAGTATCCTCATTCAGTAAGCCTGTTGATAAGGATAAGGATATAAAAGACAAATATAAAGAGATCAAGATGAGAAATGAGAAATTAAAGGCCCAACTTATGCTCAGTATCTCAAACTCACACCTACTAATCAGACTAGGTTGATGTATACTTTTTATGTCAAAGAGGGAAAACTACAGATATCCTTCATAAAACCAACTACACAACAGCCAAGGACATCAGCATATTACAAGAGAATTTATTTTGAAGTATTGGCAAGGGATATTCATCCCATAGACCAAATTGAGTTTCATAAACAAGCTAGAGAAATGATTTACTCCACCCTTAGAAGTGAACCCATAGTTTCTCATCAGTTGCAAAATTCATTGAGCAATATCTCAGCTCAATATCACTTAGAGAAGGCCTCCTCATAGGCCAAGGATACTAGAGTCAAGTCTTTGCAAGACATAGTGATTGAATTGGGACATGATCCCAAAGATATCAAAGCCACTGAACAACTGATAAAGAAGAAAAATGATGACATTTTTGCACTAAAAAAACAATTGAAGATACCTCAGCTACAACAACCCCAAACACAGGAGGTCCTAGAGAGCCAAACCAGACATGAAGAGTTGATGGACTTAGTCCTAAAATTTAATGACCAATTAAGGGAGATAGAGAAAGAAATGGACAATTTAATTCAATTGAATCAAAGTGGTATTTCCATTACGTCTGCAAATGTCATCCCAATGGTCTCAACAATAGTCCCTTCAATTCTAGTAGCCTCATTGCCTCCCACAACTCTCATGCCTACAACACAACTAGTTTCAATAGAGTCTACATCAGTAGTAGGTGTATCAAGTGAAGAAGCAGCAAAGATGGTTAGAGCCATGGAGTAAATGTATATTCAGGCTACAGAAATGAACAAATTGAAAGAAAACGTGACAAGCTTGGAAATAGATTACAAGCTTGCCAAAATTATGCACAAGGAAGAAGTGCAGAAAGCTGCGAGAATGAATGAAAGATTAAAGGA
Organism: Pinus taeda; assembly: GCA_000404065.3. Taxonomy (NCBI): domain Eukaryota; kingdom Viridiplantae; phylum Streptophyta; class Pinopsida; order Pinales; family Pinaceae; genus Pinus; species Pinus taeda. The sequence goes on from APFE030504196.1 coordinate 83,888, forward strand.
TATGGAGAAATATCTAACACTAAAGGAACCCCTTAGGCAAGCCAAGGAACTATTATGGGCCAATATCATTGACTCTGTCAATGATATTTGGGCATCCATTCAAGTGATTTTTAAACAGATATATCTGATAAAGATTGCTACAAAAGCTATCCAAAAAGTCAAGGAAGAACTAGGAGACATGCTTGAATATGCAACCAAACTTATCCACTTCCTCAATAGTAAAAATAAGTATGAACTTTAGGAATTGGATATAGAGGATAGGAAAGAAACAATTTTGGAGGTAAGAAAGGTCCTTTCCAAGAGAAACTTAATGTTAAACTTGGAGGACAAGTGTCAAAATATGTAGGTAGAAGTTGATAGATTTATGGCCAAGTTTCAAATTTTGAGAGAGAAAGGGTTACCCAGTCCCTTGGTCATAAATGACAAGCTCATGACACAACAAGATTATGACAACAAAATCAGAGAGCTAGCTAAAGAATAGGCTAGTACATCATCGGTAAAAGCATTTCCAACAGGTAAAGTTCTTTACCAAACATTTGTAAACCTACTTTTCCTCTAGTATGAGGTGAAACACCTATTCATCACTAGGCCTACTTTTGCTAAGTACACCGATACAGATGAGATATATAGGAGGATGTTGAAACTCAAGTTACCTGATGCTGAATTATGGGAAAAATTGATTGATTTACTATAGTAAAATGTAGTAAAAAGGTTAATCTATAGTCAGCAGGGTAAAAGGTAAAGGCAGGTGAGCATGATTAGAGAGTATCAGTGTCAAAGTGTATCAGACAAAATCCAAAAGTGAATGCAGCTTCCAGTGTAAAAAACCAAATAGAAAGGCAACATAAAAGGCTGAAAACCGAACTATAAAGGCCAACAGCACCAAAAAGCTAGGGACAACATGAAGTAGTTCAATAGTTGTCTCTACCTTCTAGTAAGAAGATATTTTTATTTCCTAGATTAAATCTCAGGTTAGTTTGAGATATTTTCTAATAATTTTTTGTATAAATACTTCACAATTTGAAGTATGTAGTGTGGATTCTTCGACATTTCTATAGACTTGTTGATCAAAAGACTATAAAGCCCTTAGAGCTTTAACTAAGCCAGCAAGCTGGATTAATGAATAAAGAGTAGATATTTCACACGTTTCATGTGTTGAGTAAAGTACAAACAAGTATTTTCTCACGTTGTTGTTATCATTCTTAAAGTTTTTCCACAATCTTTAATTTATTTCTGAATCTGAATGCTATAACCGGAACAATATCTCTGGATTTGTTTAAATACACTTTGTTTTAACAGTTAGGCATTTAAATGTTTTCAACTTATATCTAAGTTAATGAATTCTTAATTGCTCCTTAGTTTAAGTTGTCTCTTTATAATCTATAGAAAAGGATTCTTAATTTCCCTTTATTTCCGATTACCCTCTGTTCCTTGTTTAAATCTCGCTCTGAGAATTATTAATTTCGCTCTCATCCTGGTTCAAACCATTTCACACCTCTACCCCAAAGACCGACACTTTACTCTGCTAGCTTGCCCTTTGGACATTCCCTTTAGTGAGTTGATCCCTATCTGCTGCCCTTCTATTGACTCCATAGCCCAATGGTCTGAAGACATCATTCTATCCATCTGTTTTAAGGATTCCACCATCCAATATTCAATACAAATCAGAAACCCCCTGAACATTCATAACTAGCCTAAAATCCCAGTAAACAAAGCTAAATCATATAGAACGAGACCTCTCTGAGCCATAGGTTGGCTAGAGCCTATGCTTAAAAGTTGGTTTGTTGTTACCTCGGTCATTTTCTCTCTTCTAATAACTTCTAGAGAAAATTTTGAGTGATAACACTATCTAAAAACCAAGGAAATAAGAAATTTCTCCAAGCAAAGACATCTCAACCTCGACCTTCATATCAAATACAAACTGGAAAGTTAGAGAATTTGAAACACTGACAGAAATAATATCATCAACATAGAAATCCACCACTAAATTTTTTTGTAACACCCTCCTCGCACATTTACCCGAGCTAATTGGTCCACTGGGGTAAGCATGTGAAGAAGAGTTATTACGATATGATTCAAGTCCCTAAGTGTAGTTAAGGAAGTGGAACCGAAGAAAAACACTTTGCATACCTCCCTTAGGTGCTACATGACCCCCAAGAGCCAATCTAGCACTATAGGTGCCCAACCCCTGAGTTAACATAGCCTTTCATTGAACTAAACCCCCAGTCACTCCCATGACAAGGTGTCCATGTGATTAAAACCCTACAGTCGCTCCCACAAGCCTGTAAGGGAGAGACTACAATCTTTTTCAACAAGTTCTGTGCCAGTAACTATGGTATTGAAGCTACTTTTTCAATGCTAGGCTCATGTATCCTACTCTCTAATATTTATGTACATCCCTCCATACAATGGTAGAGGATCCATAGGCCTAAAACTCCACCCTTCCAGACTTTACCGTATATCCTGCCATTCACTGACCAAGGATTCTTAGGCCTGGTCTAGGGCACACACCTCTACGCTTTACTATATTTCCCACCATTCACTAATGGACAATTCCTAGGCTCATCGAGGCACACAATATCTGACTTTACCGCAATCTGAGTCTAGTTCAAGGATTATTTGGGCATGTATTCTTTCTTTCAGAGACCACGTGACATAGTTTCAGAACCATCCAGCATTCAGGTCAACCAAATATAAGAGAACCCATCACACCATGGCTATCCATAAATGGTAAGGCAAGGCTGATGAACACTATCACATGTGGAAAAACCCATGCCCATTACAACAAGAAAACCAAGAACACACATGCATCACCATGCATGTCAAAACTAGCAAGGAAATCATACATGCAACTTGATACTTGCAAAGAATATCACTATAGCCACTTGATCCTTCTCTTCCTTTCTTGATATTTGCTTCCCTTTTGCTTCTTTTCTTTCTTTGATCCAATGCTAGAGTGCTCTAAGAAAACTCTAAGTGTCCAAGAGTATGAGAGAGAGAGAATAAAGAGAAATCTCCAACATTGAATTGACAACATGTCTCAATTAACAAAGAAGCAATGAAATGATCCTCATAAGCCAATTTTACCAAGTAGGCCTCTATTTTCTTCACTTTCCATTATTTTTCCTTCATTTTCCCCATGCAAATATTTTCCATTATTTTCATAAATAAAATGGAAATTAATGCCTCTTCTCCTTTCCAATGCCTTTTCCATTTCCTTTGCCAATTTCCTTTAGCCATAATAACCAATATGAACACCCACTAGGATTTTTTTCCTAACATTCGGTTTGGAATAAGTGTCCCATGACCTTGGTCTTATATTTTTTTACAAGAAATTTTGACTAGGGCTGTTTCAGGACCCTCCCCTTGCGGGAGCACCATCCTCAATGTTCAATGACACCAATAAACCAACGAAACTTTGAAATCAAAACATACTTCCCATGGAGATTTATAACACAAGTCGTTGCAATATTTATAATGACCACTATTGAAAATATGAGAAACATACCATTTACTGGAGTTTTCTAACACAACTCATTATAATATTAGAATAACAACAACATATACCCATGCACATTTTCTTCAACCAACAAGTAATCATATGCCTACGGAGTTTTATAAATCCAGCTCAATACAATATTTACAATAATATATACATATGCACATTTTCTCTAACGAACAAATAAAGGATATGATGCCTACATCTGCAACAAGGGAATCCAAAGGCTCGCACCTCCATCCCCAAAGTAGTACTAGGATTCGCCTCCTTCCTAGGAAGTATAGAATCCACTGCCAAAGTCAAAGCTACATCCAATGTCCAATGCCACAATCTTGCACCACTTGTCCTCTCAGTGAACAATTACTGGCTCATTATTCCTGGGCACACTCTCAATGTGCATCTGATTCCATCTAGCAATGCTAATGACAAAAATAAATCTGTTCGATGACCTTCCCTTCTATGTTACACATTCCCTTTGAAAATTTAGTTACCCCCTTCCATGCAGTCACCCACCTTCCAAGTTCCCCGACATCACCTATCCTAGGAAATCCATCCCTTACCAAGGTTTCCTTGCATCAGAAGGTCCAAAAACCAAGGCATATCCCTGCCTCAAAACCATCATACCTATCATAGCATGCTCATGGAAATCGATGGACACTATTGGGTACGAGTGTCCCGCAATGACCCTACTCCTGAAGTGCTTTACCAACATTCTATTGCCTATTCCAATTCCTTTTGTTGTTGTTTCTAATTCTTGTAGTTAGTTTTGAACACCCAACCGAGCATTTTCATGCTTTCCTATACCAAGCACATACATGCCATTAGATTTAAAATGAGTTGAAATAACTTCACATCATACCTCATTGGTAGCTCGTTAATAAGGTACACCTGGAACTCTGTTTACTTCTTGTCACAACAAGTCAAACTAGCTCTTGGCCAAATCATCATGTATAAACATATCACATCAGGTTAGATCAAAACACAACCATCATAGATCAAAATCATGAATCACATGTAATCATCATAAACCATAATCGTAGATCACCTGTAATAATCATAAGTCAAAATCATATATTATATGTATAATAAACCGAAATACAAAATTGATACTTTTCCTTTAATCAATCCTTACTTATGCCTTTGTTCCTTCTGCACACACACCAAATCGGTTACCACACCACCAAGCACCCAATTCCTTTGCTTCTCTTCAATCACGTACACATACACACAATGTACATCACAACACATACATCCACACACATCATACAACACCACACAATACATACACCCACACCTGACACATAACACAACACATACACCTAGATTCGATGTACATCAAAATACAATACATATACATACACAGAGTATAAGACCACGAATAAACATGTCAGGACACCATGACTAGACAATGCACATACATAGTACCGCATGCCCACAACACAACATGTATGACATGCACACAATACCACATGTATAGCAATACCATATGTGCAACATGTACACAATACCACTTGTACACAACACCACCTACACAACGTGTGTAGAACATCACGTGTACATGACACCAACTTCACAATGCCACATGCATAGAGCACAACCTATAGAATGTGTATAGAATACCACATGTGCATAACACCACATGGACGACATGTACATGACACCACATGTACACAACATTGCATGCACTACATGTACACAACACCACCTAAAAATAACACCACGTGTATAATATGTAAAGAGTACTACATGCACACAACACCACATGTACATTGATGCACACAACACCATATGTACATAACACCACATGTACAACATGCACACAACACCATATGTACATAGCACTGCATATACAACATGTACATAGAACCATATGTACATAACACTGCATGTCCAACATGCACACAACACTATATGCACACAACACCACATATCCATCATGCGCACAGTACAATATGTACACAACATGACATATGCAACATGTACATAGCACCATCTATACCCAACACCACATATGCAATATGAACACAACACCATAGGTAAAATCACTAAGTATAGATTATGCACAACATATACACAACAGTAGCACTATACATCCAAAACCACACTGCCTCTACCAAGCCACCTTGCTTCCAGTGTCTCTCCACCATCCATGCTTATGTTAGCATGCTAAAGATCAAGTTGTTTTCATTTTGTTGAGGTATCTCTCAACATTTCTAGTCCATAATGTAATCATAGACATACTATAATCACATAATATCAATTCATATCCACATGATACTGAGCTCAAATATTTGTCAGGGCTACTCTTCCCACTTGGTTTGTCATAAACCAAGAACCTCTTCATGCCATTCACCTACATAAGAAAACATTCCTCCACAAGAATGATCCCTAACAACCCTGTCAGACCGTGAAATAGATACATAAATACATACATATATATAAATATTAGCATAAGGAAATTATGATCCTGTCGGACAATGACATACATACATACATATATATAAACATTAGCACAAAAAAATCATGATCTTGTTAGACAACGATATACATACATACATATATACACATAAGCATTAACATTAAACAATCATGATTTTTAACGACCTTGTCAGACAACGACATACATATGTACATGTATAGACATAAACACAATCATGATCACAACATAATTACCAAATAGCATAATTTCAATGTTAAGATAACTCCCTTTATCCATGCACAACATGGAGAACAATAGTTCCCAATACAACCAAGGAATCTAATGCTTCATATCCATTACCTTGTTTTTCCTATTACCTTTCTCATGACTTTCCTACCACCATCCATTTACATCAATGGACCCAACTAATCCAACTAGTTGTCATACTCTTGCCTTCCATTTCCCTTATACATGCACCAAGATTCATCTAGGTCTTTACATTACCTGTTGGGTTTCATTCAGCTCCTCCTGAGCCCCATTAACTTTCCTCTTTCCCAACCAATTCCCAAGGAGCTCAAAAAATAAAGCCAAGAACAAGAAACAAACAAGAAGAAAACCATGAAACACCAATAACAACATGACACCACAAACAAAGTGGCAAGGCTTCGCACTAGACACAATAAAAATCCATAAATCAAGCTCAAACAAATCACAAAATAACGAAGTCGCAAAACTCCCAACAAACACCATGACTCAACCCCATGTGTTCCCAATGCCTCCAAGGGAAATTCAACTTGAGCCTTCTCCAAGATTTCATGGAAATCTCTTTTGTCATGCTATCCCTTGCATCATATTGCCATAAACACATAATTGTTAGTGCATAAATAAATATAACAATACAATAGTTACCTTACTATGTTGTTCCAAGCACAATGCCTTGTAACTGAACACATAAACCTCTCAAGGAACTTCAATTCCTTGATGAATCCAGTCGTAGCTAGAAACTAACTAATATACCTGTCAAATACATGTTCATGAATATAGAACTTATCCACATAATATCAAACAAAATCTAGGTTAAGAAGGCTTCATGTATTCAAAGCATTCATTCGTTTTGAATTATGGTTTCCAAACATAGCCAAAGGAATTATTACCCAATTACTTTCTTTTAATTTTACCTTTCTACAACTGAGTTTTACGATGTATTGTCACATCACCCAATAGATAGTTATATAAACAAATCAACTATTACCTTGTCATGCTAATACCGAGCATGTTTCGCTACAACTGTTTACACATGTCAGCCACATGCTTCAAGGATAAAAACATCATGTCTATTAATTGAAATCAACCCTTTCCAAGATAAAAGCCATGTCATAATCAAATAAAAATCATTAATCATTCTACTACTACTAGAAATTACTTACACTCAAGTGCATATCAGTTCTCTAAGCACATATGTGTTAGACTTACAACCGTCTTAAAACAAAATCATTTCTTCATGCAATCTTATAGAAATGTACTCATATCATGCAATTAATCAAGCATTCAAACAACTTGCAAAAATACCATGTTAAATAAATAAACTAGATGACATAATCAAACTCTCAAACACCAAATAGATGTCATAATCAAACTCATACCTTAATGCATCTTAAGGGAAGCTATCTTGTTTGCACAATCAATCTAGTTTAGCATGATATAACTTCACAACGTGTCAATTCAAACATAAAAAAGGTCATGGTATCCATAACAGAAACTAGCTAACATGTTCACCTCATAAGCTCATAAACAATTTTCATTCATGCATAACAATCACATATGCATAGCCAGTTTAGATTAGTAAAACACAATATCACAAATATATCGACGCATGCATGAACATCATAACAATAACTAAGACCAACCCAGATCAACATGATACATATAACATCAATATATTAAATGAAATAACCCTAATGATAATTTTAACTAACATATAACAACAACAATTAACATATAACATGTTGATCAACAACACATAACATAATCATCAAGTTAACTAACATAAAACAAAAACTGAATGCATATAACAACAAGGTACTACCATGTATGATTATCCAACACATATGCATATAGCCTCATTGATTAGCTAAAATATATGATACGTGTAATCGCAACAACAATAGAATGAAACTAATGTACATGACCATAATGTATACAACCCTAATGCCTATAACAACCATTAACCAACATACTTGCATGCCTAACATACAATCTTGTATGACAAGCTTCTCTTACTTCGAGGTCCACTACTACAACTTTGCTTTGATGATTTTCATCTCCTACTATATCTCAGGAAACACATTATCATAATAACAACCAACAACATCATGATGGCATAAAATACCTTCAATGACCTCACGATGCATGTTTGACCTACTATACATGCATAACTATAACCTTGACAATGGATGCATAACAACGTATAGACACTAACATGCATAACGAATGCATATAAAACTGACATGCGTTCATGACAAACACATCTCAACAACAATATCATCAATAACTACATGACAACCCAATTGTAACAATGACCATCACCATGCATACATAACAAGCACATATATAACCTACATGCATGTGTGACAATCCACGTTCTGCCCATCGAGTCCAAGGGTTGAGCCATGCTTTGATACCACTTTGTGGTATCAAATAACACCCAAAGAGAACATAAACTTGACATACCCCAAAGAGAATGGAGCAATGTTATGATAACACTCTGTAAAAACCTCCTCTCACATTTACCCAATATAACTGGTCCACTAGGGTAAACATGTGATGAAGAGTTACTACAATATGATTCAACTTCATAAGTGCAGTTAAGGAAGTTGAATGGATGAACAAACACTTTTCACACCTCCCTAAAGTGCTACAGAACCCCCAGGATCTAATCCACCACTCCATGTTCCAAACCCCTTAGTTAACCTAGCCTTTCATTGAAATAAATCCCTAGTCACTCCCATGACAAGGCCTCCATGTGACTGGAACCCTCCAGTCGCCCCCACAAGCTTGCAAGGGACAGACCACAATGTTCTTCAGCTAGTTCTGTGCCAGAGACTACAATATCTAATCCACTTTTTCAAGGCTAGGCTCTAGACCAATACCGAGAACTTGAATGATACTTTCCAAGAAAATAAATGACACCAAGAAAATTCCTCTAACAAAAACCTTAATCAAGGACTTGACCTAACCAAGCCTAACAATGACAAACATTTTGTTGAACACATTGTGAACATGTAACCTACAGGACATAAATGTACATCTGAACATTAGCGTATGATACTTATCTGAAAATCACGAAGAAGGTCTAGTGCATTCTCATAATAGCTGCAATAACACGTATCAGGTCATGCATTTATAGCCACTCATTTACCAATCAAAACATGTTAAGAGAAATACATTGTCACTGTCATAAAACATACTCATAACCATCATATAACCAAAAAAAATTACAATGATACAACATTCATAAATACTACATGTGAACTAGTACATTTACACTTGAAATACCAAGGAAAAGAAACTATTATTAATTAATGCATAAGCCAACCAGGTTTGGGACTTCCATGTACTCCCCAACCATAGATTGGCTGAACTAAATATTTCTTTTAGCCAATCACTCCGTTTCCATATTCCAAGCATGAATATGGGACTCATAACCAAAATCAACTAGGGATTCCTGAGGCTAAACCACCTCTCCCTTGTCAATAGAACCATTCTTCCACAAAATCATGAGGCCCTAAACACAAATGGATGCCACCAAATTTCTCCACTTACACCATGAGGAATTTACTTTTCTCCTAGTCTCTAGAATTTACCATACATCCCTCCATACACCGGTCGAGGATCCTTATGCCTAATCAAGACTTCACCCTCCAAGATTTACCATATATCCTTCCATTCACTAGCCAAGGATTCCTAGATGTAATTGAGGGAACACACATATAGGGTTTACTTATATCCCACCATTCACTATTTGAGGATGCCTAGGCCCATCGAGGCACACAATATACGGCTTTACCACAATCCGAGTTTGATCCATGGATTACTAGGCCATGTTTTCTTTCTTTTAGAGACCACCTCACTCAGTTTCAAAACCATATGGCAATCCATCGCAACTGAATACAAGAGAACCCATCACACCATGGCTATCCAAAAATGGAAAGGAAAGGCTAAAGAATACTTTCACACCTCGAAAAACCCATTTCCATGACAACAAGAGAACCAAGAACATACATGCATAACCATGCATATCAAAACTAGCAAGAAAATCATACATGCAACTCGATACCTACAAAGTATCCCATTGTAGTCACTTCATCCTGCTCTTCCTTGCTTGATATTTTCTTTACTTTGTCTTATTTTCTTTCCTTGATCCAATGCTAAAGTGCTCTAAGAAAACTCTAAGTGTCCAAGAGTGAGAGAGAGAGAGAGAGCTCCAAAACCGAACTAACAAAAAGTATCAACTAAAAAAAAAACATGAACTCATCCTCAAAAGCCTTTTTATCAATGAGGCCTCTATTTTCATCATTTTCTATTATTTTTCCTTCATTTTCCTCCTCATGCAAATATTTGACCTTTCACCATCCTTTTCTCCTATTTTCTAATATTTTCATAAATAAAATTCCAACTAATGCCTCTTTTCGTTTCTGAAGCCTTTTGTCATTGCCTTTACCAATTTCCCTTAGTCATAATAACTGAAATGAACACCCATTAGGATGTTTTCCCCAGCATTGAGCCTTAAATAAGTGTCCCATGACCTTGGTCTTATATTTTTTTACATGATTTTTTTACCAGGGCTATTACAATTTTCCATTATTAGCTTTCACATCCATGTTACTATCAGTTGTACCTCTCTTAAAATCAAACTTGAGAAAATAACTATCTAACTTAGAATACCAAGTCCACGGGCTTACTTAATACCATATAAGGCCTTTTTTAGCATGCAAACATAATAAGGTTTATCTAACAACCAAGAACTATTAAGCTGCTCAATGTAGAATTCTTTCTTTAATTCTCCATTTAAAAAGGAATATTAAACATCCATCTTATATATCTTCAATTTCTTGAAGCTAGAAAAATCCAAGAACATGCCAATTACCTCTAAGCAAGGAACAAGAGAGAATATTTCATCAAGCTCTAAACCTTAAATTTGTGCATAGGCTTTGCAAACTAACTTTTCTTTATTTATTATTGCTTCACCATGTTCATTCAATTTGTTCCTAAAGACCTACTTTGTGCCAATGAAATTCTTGCTTGCCAGTCTAGGAATAAGCTGCCATGTTTGATTTTTTCGATCTAATGAAGCTCTTCATTCATGGCCTTTGAACAATTTTCATCTTGGCTAGCTTGAGTCAAATCCTTTCGTTTCATCATAGATAATAGAGCTACATGCACTTTAGTAGGGGGTTTTAATAAACTTCTTCTTATTTGAACACCTTAATTTAACTCACCAACAATTTGGTTATTTGGGTGATGTTTTTGCACATACCTTGCAGGGCCTTTGGATTGTGTATTAAGGGGTTATCCATTATATTCATTTGGAAATGGATCATCATCCTTCTCATGACTGTTGAATAGATCATTGGAGATGATATTTATTGGTTTATTTTCTTCAAAATCAATATGTTCATCAACTTTAACATCAATGGAATCAATTAGTATCCTCTTTATATTCTTATTGTAGCATCTATAGCCCTTGTTATTATGAGAGTACCCAAGGAAAATTCCTTCATAAAATCTTTCATCAAAAATACCAATATGTTCAGCGTTCCTCTTGATATAACACTTTCTCACAAACACTTTGAAATGATTGATTATCATATATTTTCCATACCAAAGCTCATATCGAGCTTTATCATTGTTTGGTCTAAAATGTGATTTGTTTAAAATCACCACTATTGTGTGAATAACTTTAGCCAAAAATATCTTTTGAATATTACTTTCTCCCTTCATGGATCTGGCCAACTACTAAACTGGTCTATTGGATCTTTCTACTGCACCATTATGTCATGGAGTCTCTACTATGGTAAATTTCCTTTTGATGCAATGTTGTTTACAAAAATAGTCAAATTCTTCCGAAGTAATATCAACTCCATTATTAGACCTTATGAAATTTATTTTATAGTATGTTTCAGAAATGGCCTTAAAGTTTTTAAACTTTTTAAAATCCTTTGGTTTATCTCTAATAAATGCTACCCAAATCATTTCGCTAAAATCATTAATCACAAGCATGAAATATAGTTTATCTAAAGGTGTCTGAGTTCCTGAAGGACCACATAAGTCCATATTTACTAATTTCAATGGCATGTTTGATGACTTCTCCTTAGACTTGAATGGTACTCACACTTCTTTACCAATTTTATGTGACTTCCAAATAGTATTCTCTAGTTTTGAAATCTTTGGAAAATATCTGACAACATTCTTCTTTCCCAATTTGACAATTTGATCAAAGTTAAATTGTCCTGATCTTTGATGCCATAGATAGCTCTCATCAATATTCGACAAACAACATTTCTCTATCTCCTTTTTCAGAAAATATACATTAATTATTGTTATAACTAATTCATCTATTATTTATCTTGTTCTTATAGACTTGATTTGACAATTTTTAGATTTGAACAACACATCAGAGCCTTGGTCAAAAATTTGAGACACACTGAATTATGTTTCAACCCATCAAAAAAAAACATCGTTGGATTTACCTCTGTTGTTAGCTAGGTTGATAATGCCTCTACCCAAAATCTTAACAGGTGCATTATTTCGAAAGGTTACATTACTTTTCTCAACTGGTTTCCATGACATCAACTTACTTTTGTCTCCTGAGATGTGCCTGGAAAAACTTACTTTTGTCTCTCGACATGTGCCTGGAGTAATGACTATCCACTTACCTATGGCTTCCTTTATTCTAAGCATATAAAACAATATTATATCTCTCTATGTTTTCTTCTTCTTTCAATAGTTTTGGTTTTTGGTTTGATTGATTGAATTCTGGAGTTTCCATTTTTTTTATGAGTTTGCAAACATTATAGAAATTTTGAGGTCTATAATCGGCCTCAAAAAAAAATGTACAACTAAAATCAACTTTCTAATAACCAATACGATTCAATATGATGATGTCAACCATGGGGGATGATTAATAGTTTTTGGAGTAAAAAAGTAAAAAGATTAAAAACTACTTTTTTAACTCATATTTTAAACTTATCTCCTTACGATTTTACCCAAATTTTGAGTGGGAGAACTCATTGGATGCATAATTTAATTCCTCATTTAAGGAGTACCCATATTGCATACTTTTGATGGACACTGCTACACATAAAATGACAAATACATGAAAACACATGATTGTAATCATGTGTTTTCATGTATTTCTCATTTTTCTTGTAGCAAGGTCCACCGAAAGCATGCAATATTGGTACTCCTTGGATGAGGAATTAATTTCAACATCTATTGAGTGCTCATGCTCAAAATTTGGGTAAACTTGTAGCGAGATAAGTTGAAAATACTTGTTAAAAAAGTAGTTTCTTTCTTTTTTCCCTCTAAAATTTGATGATGTAATCTAATATTATTTTATTATTTCCATTACTATTTTACAATATTCCTAATGAGGCCCATTTTACAACTTAAAATTTCTCTATTGCAACCTCTTTGTGGCCAAAATTCATATAGAACTAGCATTGAATCAAATTTTTCAAAGGCGAAAATGAATTGTTGTACCTAGATCTTCTCATGATTTGCTTGACAGATTGATTATTTGGCTAATAATTTCTCCTTAGTGGCTTAAAATATATAAATGTAATATTCACCCTAAAATTTAATGCTTTTTTCTAATAGTTTGTATGAGTAAAAAAATAGCCATGAAATATGTCTTGATACCTAGGAGAAAATCATTTTCTTGGCTGAGTTGTTCTCTGTGAAATTCGATTTTCCTCTACTGCACTATTTGAATCTTGCTAAGCCATATTCCTCCTTCTATTTTGCAACACTTGGTTTGTCTTTGCCTAAAAATTTGACAGTGTTCTCCCTTTATCTTTTTTCTATTGTGTTGCATCAATTATTTCTACTGTGTTGTCTGCCATTTTTATTTCTTGCACAAAGGTAACCATTTTCTTGCCCTTCACATCAGCTACTAAGATTGACTTAGCCTCAAATCTAAGACCTATTTTATTATTAGAGACTCTTTGTGCTTCAAGAAGCTCATTCAAACTTTTATTCCCTTTTCCAAATTTCTCATTAAAAGTATTTCAAGCTCTTTCCTTAGAAAAATTGTTTCTCCTTCAAGGCTTTCACTTGCTTGGTTTTTCTCACTGATCTGCTAAGTAAGAGTTTCTTAAATCTTCTTACCTTCTTCAATTTGTAGGAGTATAGGTTCAATAGCTTCAATTATTTCCTTGATCAACAATTCTTTCTGAGTTATATTTTCTTTCTTATCCTTTGAATCTCTTTAAGAGCCCTAACCTGTCCTTATTATTGGAATCACGATTGTTGTTATACCAAAACCTATAGGTGTTAGTAAATGGATGCATCATGAGAGTAACAGATCCACAAGAAGCAGTTAATCCATTTCACGAAACACACGGGGAGCTCTGGATTATCCAATTCCCAAGAATATCCCCTCTAGCGCAAGTAGGGTGTGATTCAAACTCGATGTTGGAATCATGATTTCTATTACACCAAAACCCGCATGTGTTAGTAAATAGACACATTTCCAAAGTTAATAGATCCATGAGAAACAGTTAATCCATGTCGCTAAACACACAGGGAATGTCAGATTGTCCAATTCCCAACACTTATAATTCAACTTCAGCCTCTTCTGCATCAGAATCAAAAGCTTATACTTCTAAATTGTTTATGGCCATGAACATAAATTGCTTTGAGATTTCATAAAGTCTATCTTCATCTAATATTTGACTACCTTCAATTTCAGAGGAGTTGGTATCTTGGGTGTAAATAATTTTCTTCTTAGCCTTATTTTTATCCTTTCGCATCTTTCTAAACTTTTCTCTAGGGTCATATTCTTTCTTCTTCTTTTTTGGAAACTTGGAAGAATAATGACCCAATTTATCATGGTTAAAGCACTTGAATGATAGCTTACCTTTGTACTTGCTCGATCCTCTCTTGATCTTCCTCACAAACTGAGCTTCCTCTTCATTTGATTCAAAACATGAATCATTGTGTTCTTCCTTGGGCTTCTTCTTTTCCTTGAAGACTGATTCCTTTGTTGTTTTCTTACCATTGGAAATTCTCATCTCATAGGTGGTAAGAGTGCGAAGTAGTTGGTCCAAAGTGACAACCTTCACATTTTTCATCTCCTCAATGTCTGAAACCTTCGGATTAAATCTCTTAGGAAGAGATCTCAACACCTTTTGAACTATTACTAGATCTTTTAACTCTTCATCAAGACCTATTATAGTCTTCACAACATCATCAACTCTAAGAAAGTACTTAGAAAATTCCACAAGGGCTTGACTAGGGGAGAAATACCATACCACATGTGTTCATATTGGGGAATATATATTGTGGAAAAAATGGCATAATATATTGAGCAGATAATAGGGGGGTAAAGGGTTTTAATATTGGTAGGTATAAAAAATGGAGCTAAAAGTTAATGAAAAATATAAAGGGGTATAAAAAATGTTAATTAAAAAATGGATACCTACAATATCCAGTAAAAGTATGGGGATTTTTAAATTCGAAGGTGTATTGGATTCATATTGGTATGGCATTAGATAATGTAATTTTTAGAGGTGTTTTCCAATATGTAGTCAAATTAAGGGTATAGTTGAGTATGCCAAGAACACATATGATATATCACAGGCTCATTGAGTGAAGTCCCCATGGAAATATCTTCATTGTCATGCATATTTATTGATTCAAATTGCATTCTAAAACCATGAAGTTTGGCTTCCTTTACCTTTTTGTCACCTTCATAGAAGCTACTCATCTTGTCCCAAATAACTTTTGTAGTAATGCAATCCATGACCTTGACTAGTTATGATTCAAGTAGGCTAGCAAGTACGAAATTCATAGCTTTAGCATTACATGTAAATTAAATATTCTAATCTCTAGTAATCAAGGCTTGCAGTCTTTGATATTCTTCTTCCACTACATCCCATACATCAGTACCAAGTGATTGAATATAGGTTTGTTCCATTGAACATCAGTTCCTTATTGGTGTATCCTCCTTCCTAGTTTTCCCTGTTCCTTGATATTTCTTCCAGTTGTTAAACAGATCCTGAAGTAACCTAGTTTCTCTGATACCAATTGTCGGAAACTAGAAAAATATTGAGAAGGTGGCTGAATCAATATTGTGTGAATTTTAAAATTTTCTTTCACTAGTAAATAATATTGGGACACTAATAAACACTTCAACAACAATACATATGTTCTTTACAAGAATGAACACAAGATGTACAAATATCACACATAGATTCTTCCAATTCTTCTTCAATTACTTTATCAGAGGAAATCTTCAAGTTGTTGTATAAATTTCTTTGGCTACAGCAAGAAGGAAGCTACTACTCCCTAATTTTTAAGTTACCACTTTACAGAGTGACAACACCTAATTTGTAAGATACCACTTCCTTGACCTCCTCAATTCATATTTCACACCATTTTCAAACTCAAATCATGAAGGCCACTTGCTTTCATACTAAAAGTAATTTCCTCCTTAGGAACATACCTCAATCACCACCAAATCACCTTAAGAAATCTATTATCATTGGGAAAACCACCATACACACTAGTAACAAAAGCATTAACCTCTGCACATTGTTAAGACACGCTTCTTGAAACTTGATTATGCTCATATAGAAATTGATCTGATATTATTATTTTTTTAACTTTGAGTTAAGTTCAACTATTTCCCATGCATAAATTCATATTTTTACTCATCTACTACTTTTGTCATGTCTTTTAAATATGGTCTTGAAGCCTTCAAACACTACTCTCTCGTCTCTGTAAGAAAACTTTAGTTAATGATGCAGGTGGATATGTTGGAAATAACACTGAGAGGAGGGGGGTGAATCGGTGTTAGCAAATCAATAACCTTTTTATTTCCATTATCAAATTCATATATGCTACTTTAGTTAAGGCAACCCGCGTGTATACGCAACTGTGTTTAATGAAACTAGTGTATATCCAGCAAACTCATGATTAAGTTAGTTGATCTTTGATGAGTGAATTAGAACATTATTAACCGTATAAATAGTAAACAGGTGAGGTAAAATAGAATAGATCATAACACATAAGAAGCACACATGAAAACCATGATATAAGGTGGAAACCCAATGTCGGTGAAAACCACCTGCTGCAATCATCTCTATCTACCTTCTAATAAGAAAATTCTTTTTACAATTTTGTACTAGCACAGACTCATACCAGTACGCAGGCACCCACCTGTAGAAGGCTACAACCTTCTCTCATTCTCCAGCTACTACTGGAAGGGAGATACAACCCCCTAGCTCTTGTACTAGCCAATATGTTTACTAGTACATAGGGGTCGGCCTACAGAAGGCTACGACCTTCTCTTTTCTTCTAGGAACCACGTTTCATAAATTTTCAGACTGGATCCATCAACAACATCAATCAAACATCAAATATATCTGCATCAACCAATCTCCTTTACATCAACCAAAACTGAATCACTGAAACCCTGTCATCAAAACACAATGACCAAAACATAGAGCATAACCCAGAACTTTGCAACAACCACTAGAACCAAAAAAAACATCGAATATCAAATCTCATAATGTATACACTACTTGGCTATGTTGAACCAATGTGTATACGCTCTTTCACCAAAGGGAACCCGTGTACAGATCTGAAAATAATTACTTATACCTTTGCTGCAATTTTCAACTTCAGATATACCCATAATATAACATATAAAGGATAAGACATGCGTCAGTATTCAAATCTGAACTATTCACAATCATACCATATAATGATAATGCATTTTAGTCTTCATGATCCTGGTCCATCAACCTTCATCAACCCCATAGATGCATCCTTGGTTCAGATCAGGCAAAGAATCACAAACCCATAACCAGCATACTAGATCTCACAAGTTATCAGATATTCATCACTTGCACACTTGCCCTTGGCCTAATGATCTTCTTCTGCTTATATAGGTTTAGGCCTCTCTCAATACCATGGTCCAAAACCACATAGAACCAATACCTTGGACCCAATACTTGGGGTCAATACCATGGACCAATACCAAAATACCATGGACCAAATACCACAAACCAAAACTTAGCTCTCCAACATGTACATGCATTTCCTTCCATGAAAGTGCTTGTGTACACTATACGCACCTTTTGGTCCACCTTTTGGTCTACTAAACCGCATGCACATGTGGATTGGTCCATTGTGAACCTACGTATACCTTCCTTTCTTCATTCTTTGTTGTTTACCTACTATACTATGATCTTCCATCTGAGAGAGTTTCCATCAAGGACAACACTGGTGTCATACCTGTATCATAATGCCAACAATCTCCTCCTTTGGACTTGATGGCAACCACACCAAGTCACTCTCCCCATTTGACATCAAGGGCAAAGGGTGGACCAAGATATTCTCTCCTTTGATATACATTTTGATGTCCATGCTCCCCCTATGTACATGCTGAAATCTTTGATTGAGCTCCCCCTTTATACATGCCAAGATGTACCAATCCATCCATGCTCCCCCTAAGCATATGTCGAGTCTGCAAAAAAATAACTTTCAAAAGAATAACACAACCCTACGACTCAACTAAGTGAGTATGACCTTCCTATCACCAATGACTTATACATACATCAATCTCCCAACCAAGTGGGGATACACCATTTTGACTCATCCACCCAACCAAGTGGGGATATACCAAAAGCTTAAACATTGTCAAAACAAGAACATTACATCATCCATCCCATGTATAGTGGGGAAACAAAGTAGGTCGTTACATGACCTTGATAACAAAAGATATACATGACATAGAAACAAAATATCTAAAACAAGACTATGACAGTTATCAACAACTATCATCAACAGCCTCTGTCAATCACCATCCAGACCAACAACCATGATCTCCCTCTGCACTTGTTCCACCTGAATCAAAAACATCTATGAAATTGTACCAAGATCTTCTAAGATAATGCCAACAATGCATTATTAGAAGTGTATGCTCCCCCTGAACCTGTGCCAACCAACATATACCATGACCAAACCATATCAGAATTCTTTTCATGTTCTGCTACTTTTTCTTCAAAGCTCCATATACGCGACTCTTCAGCCTCCAACTTGCATATGTACGTGACCTTGCTTCATAATATTTGTGTATGCAAAATGGAATATTGAAGGTCTACACTTTCAGTTTCTCTTGTGTCTATTATGTTTGCTAACTGAGTTATGCCACATCTTTCTGACTCTAATTCTATCTTTTGGAATTGCGATGATGTATGATCCTTTTGCTTTGGTGTCCAAATTTTGCTCCTGCATTCCTTTACATTATGTCCAAACTTGTTACATGCATAACATCTTACATGTTTCATATTCCTTTTATTGCAATCAATAGCTTTGTGACCAAACATATTGCAAGCAAAATAATATCCCTTAAAGTACCAAGAATGTGATGATCTTTCTTGAACCATTCTACTTCTGCATATGGCTGCAACATGTCCAATATTATGACATTCATAACATTCAACATTATTCATCAGAGGAAATAACTATCTATCACTTCCACAGTTAGGATCAAAAGAATTTCTTTGAAGAATTTCTTTCCTTGCTTGTTGTTGAGGTTGACCTCTTATTTTCTTGTTGAGCATTTCAAGTTTTGCATTAGATTTCCTTGCCTCACCCTGTGAGCTAGATTCACCTTCAATAGTACCATAGAAACCAAGACCAGTTTTGATAGAAGGGGATCTTTGACTACTAAGAATATCATCCAAAATCTTAGTACTATCTTGAAATCATAAAAAATTATCCTTTTCTTCTAATTTACCTTTTAAGATATTTACCTCAACCTGATGTTGTTCTTCCTTTTCCAGATATTGCTTCTTTATGTTTTCTTTAGCGTTTCTTCCTTCTTCCACTTGTTGCCTTAATTTGAGCACTTCATGTTCTTGTTCTTCAAGATCTTTTTCATTCCGCTTCTTTGATTCCTCTAGATCTTCTTTTAGAGAGAGGATCTTAGCTTCAATTCTCTGAATTGTTATGCTTTGATCTTTTACTACATCTTGTAGCTACTCCCTTACTCTGGTTACTGTCTCCAGCCGATCTTTTAATTTGGTAACTTCTTGTATTTCTGCATCCTTATTTTCATATGCCATGAGATGTTTATTTTCTTAATTATCTTCATCACTATTGGACAAGCCATCACTATTATCATGAGTATAATAACTTCTATTACCTTCTTTAGACATCTTTCCTTTGTTATGAGGGCATCTAGCAACATAATGACCAACTCTACCACAAGAAAAACATTTGAAAGGTAGCTCACCTTTGAACCTTCCAGATCCCTGTTGAAGATTCTTGACAAAATTTACCTCGTATTCTTCTTCTGAGATGTATCCTGATTCACTGAGTTTTTCTTTTCCCTTTGCTGATACTTTAAATGTGGCTTCTCTCATATCTGATGGTCCTCCTTTTCTCATTTCAAAAGCAGTTAAGATTCCGTGAAGCTGTGTCATAGTGATATTTTGCAGATCCTCCTTTTCTTCTATGGTAGATACTTTGGATTCAAATTTAGCAGACAAGGATCTCAAAACTTTCTCAACTAAGACAACTTCCTTAATTTCTTCACCCAGATTATTCATACAATTAACAATCTCATCTATGTGTAGGAAGTAATTAGCTATGCTTTCATTACTATGCGTCTTAAGAGTTTCATACTGAATTATGAGAGTCTAAAGCTTAGCACATTTTACCTGAGCATCTTCTTCGTAGCTTAGAATGATTTTTTCCCATATTTCTTTGGCTAATTTGAGCTGCATGACCTTGACAAAATCTGATTTTGACAAACTTCTGAATGAGATAGTAACAACTTTGGCATTGATTTCATATTGCTTTCTACCTGCCGTATCTGTAGGAATTGTTTATGGATATGCATATCCTCCTTCCATGATTCCCCTAATATCTATTCCAAGTGATTGTAGATAGGTTGTGGTTCTTCTCTTCCAGTACATAAAATTGCTCCCATCGAAGATTGGTGGTCTGATGGCTCCCTCTCTTTCTTGATTACTCATCCTGATGGATCTTCCTTCAAGCGATCAAGCTTCTTCTCAAGGACCTGCTCTGATACCGATTGTTGGAAATAATACTGAGAGGAGGGGGCAGGGGGTGAATCAGTATTAGGAAATCAATAGCCTTTTTATTTCCATTATCAAATTCATATACGCTACTTCAGTTAAGGCAACTCACATGTATACGCAATTGTGTTTAATGAAACTAACGTATATCCAACAAACTTATGATTTAGTTAGTTGATCTTTAATGAGTGCATCAGAACATTATTAACGATATAAATAGTAAACATGTGTAGTAAAATAGAACAAATCATCACACATAAGAAGCACACATGAACACCATGATGTAAGGTGGAAACCCAATGTGGGTGAAAACCACCTGCTGCAATCGTCTCTATCTTCCTTTTAATAAGAAACTTCTTTTTACAATTTTGTACTAGCGCAGACTCATACCAGTACGCAGGAACCCACCTGCAGAAGGCTACAACCTTCTCTCATTCTCCAGCTAGTACTGGAAGGGAGCTATAACCCCCTAGCTCTTGCACTAGCCAATATTTTTACTAGTACGTAGTCGGCGTACATAAGGCTACGACCTTCTCTTTTCTTCCAAGGAACATGTTTCAGAAATTTTCAGACTGGATCCATCAACAACATAAATCAAACATAAAATTTATCTACATAAACCAATCACCTTTACATCAACCGAAACTGAATCACTGAAACCCTGTCATCAAAACAAAGTCACCAAAACACAAAGTAGAACCTAGAACTCTGCAACAACCACTAGAACCAATAGCAACCTTAAATATCAAATCTCATAATGTATACGCTACTTGACTATGTTGAACTAGTGTGTATATGTTCTTTCACCAAAGGGAACCCACATACAGATCTGAAAATAATTATTTATACCTTTGCTACAATTTTCAACTTCACATATACCCATAACATAAGATATAAAGGATAAGACATGTGTCAGTATTCAGATCTGAACTATTCACGATCATACCATATAATGATAATGCATTTTAGTCTTCATGATCTCGGTCCATCAATCTTCATTAACCGCAGATGCATCCTTGGTTCAGATCAAGCAAAGCATCACAAACCCATAAACAACATACTAGATCTCACACTTCATCAGATATTCATCACTTGCACACTCACCCTCGGCCTAATGATCTTCTTCTCCTTATATAGGTTTAGACCTCACTCAATACCATGGTCCAAAACCACGTAGAACCAATACCTTGGACCCAATACTTGGGGTCAATACCTCGGACCAAATATAATGGACCAAATACCACGGACCAAAACTTAGTTTTCCAACATGTATGCACCTTTCCTTCCATGAAAGTGCATGTGTACACTATATTCGACTTTTGCTCTGCTAACCTGCGTGTACACGCGGCTTGGTCTATAGTGAACCTGCGTATACCTTAGTTTCTTCATTCTTTGTTGTTTACCTGCTATACTATGATCTTCTATCTGAGAGAGTTACCATCAAGGACAACACTTGTGTCATACCTGTATAAGAATGCCAACAAGATATTGGTGGCGACTTGCCTATTCCACTTGGACCCTCACCATTTTTATTTTTATTTTTATTTATTTATTTATTTCTTTATTCTTTATTTATTTTATTTTATTTTATTTATTTATTTATTTATTCATTTATATATATATATATATATATTTCCTTAATTGTAGCATAGTTTACTATTTTTGGAAATTTTTTCAGGTCATGAACTTCCGGAGTCGTTTTGAGGCCCTAAACGATGTTTTGTTACGCAAAATGCATCTAACGATTTGTACAAAAATTGCGTCAGAAACTTGGATGAGATCTTACAACCATTCACCAACTCATTTTTAGTGGTATACATGGATGACATCCTAATCTTCATCTAGAGTTGGGAAGAGAACGTCCACCACATCCGACAAGTTCTCCAAACACTGCGGCAACAAAGTTGTGTGCCAATTTGGAGAAATGCACTTTTTGCATGACCCAGGTTGAATATATGGGATACATTATTGATGGGTGGGGGGTGCATGTGGATCCAACCAAGATCCAAGTCATTTGGGATTGGCTAGCCCCAACCACTCTGACAGAGCTCCGCATCTTTTTGGGTCTTGCCAGTTTCTGCCACAGGTTCGTGTTGGGGTTATCTCATATCACTTGGCCCTTGAGTCAAGTCACCAAGGGAGGAGTGAAAGAAAAATTCTTTTGGTTTGAATCTCAACAAAAGGCATTCAAAGATTTGAAACATTGTCTTTTCTTTGCACTAATGCTCACATTACCAGACTTGCAACAACCATTTGAGATCCAGACAGATGCCTCTAACTATGCTATTGGGGCAATCCTTACTCAAAAGTGGAATCCAATGGCATATCATAGTGAGACACTTTAAGACACAGTCCGAAAGTATCCCGCTTATGACAAAGATATGCATTGCATTGTGCAGGCCTGTCGACAATGGAAGAATTACATTTTTAGGAAGGAAATGGTCATCCACACATACCACCTACCCCTAAAGTTCATACAGATGCAAGGGAAGTTGCATAATGATCGCCATCAAAAGTGGTCCACATACCTGCAACAGTTCCATTTGAATATAAAATAAAAGAAGGGGAGCACCAATAATGTTGCAGACTACCTCAGTCGATCACTGATCATGGTGTCAACCACCATGCTCAAATCCTCTGGGCAAGAGACTTCTGATTAGCCACATCTCTACAAAAGCAACCCATAATTAGGCCACAAATACCATATGCCCTTGGAGGGTTAGAAAGTTTCAGATTTTCACCTCCAGGATGCTCTGTTATGCCACCTAAGACACCTTTGTGTTCCTCCAGGCGAGTATGCCAAGATGATTTTGGAAGTGCACCACAATCAGACCGCTAGGCATTTCGGGGTTGAGAAAATGGTGGAAATACTATAGAATTATTTCTATTAGCCGAATCTTCGATAGGCTGTCGGGAAGTACATCAGGTCCTGCACTACTTATGTCATTTCCAAACCAACGATCAAGAAGCAAGGCCTCTATACTTAGTTGCATACCCCTAGTCGACCATGGGAATCCATCTCCATGGATTACATGTTGGGCCTTCCTACTACTAAGCACGGCAATGAATTTGTTTTTGTGGTCATCGATAGATTCTTGAAGATGGCCATTATGGTGGTTTGCAAGAAGAATATCACAGCAAAAGCCACTACTAAACTCTTCTATGAATGTGTGTGGGTACACTTTGGGATCCCATAGTCTATCATTTTAGATCGTTACAATAGGTTCCTCAGTACATTTTGGTCCTGTCTCTGGTCGATGCCGCACACCAAGATCACTAAGTCCATAACTTTCCATCCCCAAACTGATGGCCAGACAAAGGCCATCAACAGGATGATCGTACACATTCTGCGCATGTACAACTCAAAGAATACACACACATGGGATGAGAGTCTCCCTTATGTCCAACACAATTATAATCAGGCTCTCCACAACTCAATTGGCCACAACATTTTTCAGGTGGGCTTGGGATTCCAGCCACTATGTCCCATTGATGTGGCCCTACCATTTGCAGCGACTCAGATAGATTCGGCTCATGTCCAGTCCGAAGCTAACAAAGCAAATAGCTTCATTGAGAACATTCAACACATCTGCCAATAAGTCCATGACATATTGGACAAAGCTAATTCTAAGTATAAGCAATGACATGATCAACATTGGGTGCCACACAAGTTTCAGGTGGGTGACAAAGTTTGGCTACATTTGTAGGAGTGTCTCGTTGGGCCCCACCATAAGATTTACTTGCTTTGATATGGGCCATACACCATCACCAAGGCTATGGGATATAATTATTTTGAGCTCAACATTACCCCATTCCTTGGCCTGTACCAAGTGTTCAATGTGGATGGCCTTCGACGATACTTTCCACCATTACAGGACACATCCGACATTGCAAAATAGCTCACATCAAAAGATTTAAATCTAGACTGCATGGAGCAAGATGCAACTGATCGGATCATGGACACGTTGATCAAGAACACTCACTAGTAGAAGATCCAGCTTATCGAGTTGTCAAAGCCTACCAACTCCTACACCAAGGCAAATGGATCACCAGTGACCAAGTTCAACATAATTTTCCACATCTCATCGAGGAACTCAACGCAATGGAGACCATTACTTCCTAAGGGGGAGGACTGATCGAGGTGGATATTGGAAGCCATCCGCCTATTCCACTCAGATCCTCACCATTGTTCTTTCAATTTTTTTCTCAGTTTCCATAATTGTAGCACAATTTACTAATTTTTGTAGTTTTTCGAGTCCTAAACTTCTGGAGTTGTTTTGAGGCCTTGAACAACATTTTTTTGGGAAAAATACAACTAGTGATTTCAAAGGAAGTCACATTATCAAATGTAGTCCTAGAAGAGATCTTTAGGGAAATCATGTTATTAGATGTAGTCCTCGAATAGATGTTTCGAACGAGGTATCATATACATCAAACGAAGATAATATGACCAAGTTACCAACCTGGGAAGTTGGCTGCCCAAGTAACCCCAACGGGGCCCATAAACTCTTCGTGTTTGATCTCCTCAGGTTAGGTTTTTCTCTTATTGTTCAATAATAAAAAGGCCCTTGAGCCTCATTGTAACTCAGTTCAAAGGCATGTAGCCACCACATCTCTTCTCAGAGATAAGTTACCATCACCCAAGCTTGTACTATTTCCATTTTGTTTGTAAGCATATTTCAGTATTTGATATTAATGAAACAAAGTGTTATTTCTATTGCATCTCTGTATTTATGGTTATATCTATAATTTGTTGCATTCCTGTTTAAATCCGAATCAGTTAAGTTGTCCAAATTTGCAATTCTAGAATTTCATAGGTTTTAATATATCTTTTCTAAATTTGGTGCACCGCTAGATTTAGAAAAAATGCCAAATATACCACCAATTATATTTTCTTCCAATTTCGCCAACTACCACTTAGCTATGGATAAATTGTTCATCAACATTAGAAAACTACTAGATATGGCACATTCCACCAAAAATTATGTCGACTACTAGAATGCTTACATGTTAACACCTTCATCCATATGACTTAGAGTTCTGAAGAAGTCCTAATGAGGTTGGGGGTTGAACAAGGACTAACTGCAAAGAGACTCAAATAACCCAAAATTCTGTGGCACAACTTTCGATGATGTTTTGAAGACCATAGGTCAAAGGCCAACTTGCTTAAACTATTATGTTCTCATATTTTCCATTAACTGGCCCAGATACCTTATTGGCTCAAAATCATGACCTAGTCCTAATTTTTAATATTTTCACCAAAAACAAATACATAGGAAAAAACCCTTGAACATGACATCTTGCCTCACTATCGAGGTTTTTCCACGTCATCTTGCTGAAATCATCCTTGTCACATGGAAGCTCTTGAGTGGTGCCACGTGTCACCTGAAGTTTACCCACTTGGAATCCAAAAAGTCCAATCATCATGCCACATGTTCTTAGTCCATACTATCACATCGCCTGTGCTTACGTCATGTTGACATCATCCAAGACCTTTGAGTTCATTTCATCATGCACCATTATGGCTCCACTTGTGCTTCCACATCACCACCTTGAGACAAGCACAGTGCACCATTTTTCTTGTTGTAGAGGGTCCCACATGTTCGAGGGTTGGGGGTCAGGAGTCAGCTTATTTATTTGTTGTGCTCCTACACTTATTCTTGGACTTCAACTAGGTTTGATGACCTGACTTTCCAAAGGTTTGAATAGTTCTAGGTCTAAGGTCACGTAGTTGGCCCATTCCCTTTATTATGTGTTGTCAAACTATCCTAACTTTTGACGAGCTTAATGGCCCTACTTGGAACCTTGACTTGTTTGACTCTTTTTACCTATTTATGTCTTGAACTTTCATATGTAATAAATTTTGATTCATGAGGCCTTTTTAAGACTTCAACATATCATTGGAAATCTCTATAAAATCTCTATCCATATAAGTAGTTTCTAAATGCACTTGAGATCATATATGATACTAAAAATGGCTACAAAGTCTTTGTTCCTTTACCAATATTTTCCTTTTCCATACTTGAGATAAACTTGTTCCTTGACCATTCTTATTGCAACCATATCTACCTTTTCCATCATCTTCTTTTTCATTTCCATCAATGAAGAAATATTTCAAACAAACAATTCTCTCAAACATAGAGCTTGGGAGGAACGAATCATTAAAATCAACGGTAATGTGGGAAGATGGACCTTTAGATCACTAAAGCTAGTAGGTTTTGATGCTCCTCAAGTTAGTCATTAAGGTTCTTTATTTCTACCTTTTCTAAGCATTAATGGATCTATCAGCCATTCTCTCAACTATCTAAAACAAATAATGAACCTTATATTAGGGGGAGTGAAAACCAATGAAAGTTGGCCTAGATGGATTTGGAAAAGTTATGTTTTCTAGGACTCTATGGAGAATTGAGATAAAGAGACCCTACCATCCTAAGCACAATGCTAGGCGGTAAGACAAGTTTGAAATGAATGTAAGGAGGGAATGCAATATGGAAATAATGATGCAACCACAAATATGGCGGAAATATTCCCAATCTCCTTCTAATAAGATCCAATCTCTGATTAGTTGGATCCTCTTTATGGAAGCTAGCAAAAAAATGCATGCATCTTATCAAACAAAATTCTTTGCAGGAAGTTTAAAATGGTGAGAAAACACTTTTTTTTAGAGGATTTTTTGTAGCAAACCCTTAAATTCTCCAATGAACAATACTTTCATAATCTCCAACATCAATTTCAATAAGCCAATAAATTAATAGTTACGGAATATTTTTACCACAATTAACCCAACCTACATTGGGGATATTGGATTCCACCTAATCTTTAGACCTCCCATCCTAAAGAAAGAAACTAGAATTACTTTTGGTAAGACCTACAAGAGAGGACCATATATTACTCACCTAAGCCAAACAAGCTACATTGGGGGAACACTTCGAGGGAAAAAAGCTCCATGAAAGAGGCATATCATCTAGAAGAAAATACCTCAAGGAAACCCAAATACTCGTTCTTGAATAAGATATGGAAACAAAATCCATTGCCCAAAATATTGATCCTTTTGTAGAAATCAATAGAAATTTTCTACTACTGATGCATTCGAACTGGAAAAATAAAAAATAAAAAGATATTGCAAATTTCCTCTACCATTGTGTGGAATGGAAATCACAATTTAGAAACACATGCAATGATGTTAAACCATTAAAACACCACAAGGACACAATGATTTACAACGGAACCTAATTGGGAAAAACCTCGCTGCTGCTTTTCATTAATCAGATGAGAATGAGAAACTATTACATGACTTGCTTCAAATATGAAGCACACACTACACTATAAAATTGTTCTCCTACTAAATGTCCTTCTCTATCCACAACTTAGTCAATTGAAGGCCCCAAATTGCTCCTATTTCCATGTGCAATCTTGGAGGGAATTAAATCCTAAAAAGTAGGAATTTTCCCTTATTTTCTTGCACAATTCCCAAGGAATGATTCACTTGCTTAATAGCAAAACCTGTACACTCAACTAGTATACAATTGAAAATCACGATGTGTCTTTTCCTCCACTCTAGATATGAAATTTGAGCTACATGCATCTCTACGATATTTTTAGTTGATCGATTAGTTTAACTAAGAGTTGTTTTAGTCAAGAAGAGCTCTATTACTCAACTAACCTTCAATTGACTCACTAGTTACTTGAGCTCAGTTAACTAAGTCAAATTGAAAATAACTGAATGAGATTCTTAAATTTTATCAATCACTACATGCAAAAATCTACTTCTAGCCTCTAACTCAAATTTACTTAGCTAACAAGTAGACAAGGCCATCTCACACAATTTAACTGCCATATATGTCATCCTGCTGAGGTGGAGAATCAAATTATTAAATTTGACTAAGGCACAAGTCAAGTTTAGGCTTTCTTGCTACATTTCTAACACTCCCTCTTAACAGGAAATGGATTTTGCACCACCTCTATCTTGCACTTGTGGAATTCAAATTTTCCTCTTGATAATTCCTTTGTCAAGATATTTGCATCCTGCTCCTTAGTTGGAATGTTCTGTAGCATCATAATTCTCCTCTGCACACAATCTACAAGTGATGGTACCTAATGTCAATGTGCTTGGACCTATCATGAAAGATTGGATTCTTAAATAGTTTAATACAACTCCAATTATCATTATAAATCACCATCGGATCCATA
This sequence comes from Pinus taeda, assembly GCA_000404065.3. Taxonomy (NCBI): domain Eukaryota; kingdom Viridiplantae; phylum Streptophyta; class Pinopsida; order Pinales; family Pinaceae; genus Pinus; species Pinus taeda. Next base: position 113,331 of record APFE030504196.1, read on the forward strand.
TCTTGACTGAAAATACCCACAATTATTTTCCTCATCCATATGGCCTCACATGTTGCTTGATTTACAACCATGTATTCAACCTCTACTGGTTTGAGCGCCATATAGTTCTATTTCCTACTATATGAGGAAATAGATGCAGACCCAACACTAAAGATAACAAATGAAGTACTTTTCCTGTATTATGGACTCTCTACCCAATATACATCGGTGAATCCTTGGAGATTCACTCCCTTTATCCTATTGTACCATAACACATACTCAATTGTGCCTCTGAGGTACTTCAACACATGCTTTGCAACCTTCCATTACAACTTGGTAGGCTTCACCATGGCTTCAATCAACTAATTAATTTTATAGCATATGTCAAGCCATGTGTTCACCATATACATTGAGGACCCCACAAGTTTCCTTTAGATGGTAGCATCTACTACATCTCCTAAAGAGGCTTCCTCCTTCCTCTAGCTTTTTGTAAAGGATTTTCCATAGCCTTGCAGTTCTCCATGTGAAATATCTAAAGTATTTTAGACGCATACTTCCCTTGAATCATAGAAAACTCACCATCACCCTCCCATACTTTTATCCCAAGGAAGTAATGCAACAAGCCCATGTCTTTCATCTCAAATTTTCTCACAAAGTCCTCCTTGCGAGATAGGATCAAATTCGCATCGCCTCTAATTATTGAGTCATCAACATACAAAACCAAGAAAAGAAACTTGTCATCTATCACAATGTGATACAAAGTGGCATATTCTTCACTTTTTGTGAAGCCTGATGCGCTGAAATATGTGTCGATATGAGTGTACCATGCTTTGGGTGCTAGTTTAGGATTAGAAAAATATCTCCTGGGTCTACACACATGTGTCTCCCTATCATATGTCTCAAATCCCTCTGGTTTCCATATGTAAATTTATTCTTCACCAAAAACATTGAGAAAGGTGGCATTCACATCCATTTGGTCGATTTTCCACCCTATCTATGTAGCTAATGCTAGAATGGTTTTGATGGAACAATATATTGCCACACATGCAATTTTTTTCTCATAGTCCACTCCCTCTACCTGACAAATGAATTTGGCCACAAATATGGCCTTGTAATTCTTGATACTCTAATAAGTTGCATGCTTCAATTTGTAGACCCATTTGGAACCGACCACTGAATTTTTCTCTACCCTCAACACCACCTCCCATACATTGTTCTTCATGATGGAGTCATACTCCTACACTATGGCATCAACCCACAATGGTTGAGAAACTTCTTCCTAAAAAACAAAAGTCTCTGACTTAATGAGTTCTGTCATGAGAGCCATATGCCTAGTGTACCTATTTGATGACCTCGTCTACCTGTTCTAAGATGTAATAGCTCCCACATGCTCCCGTGAATCCTGCACCAATCTATTAGCTTCTCTAATTATCTTCCTCCCATCTCTGGAATATTTTTGTTGAGTGGGTGCCTCAATTCAGCCTCCTCTCTACTCCTTTGCATGTGGCTACTCCATAACCTCTTCAAGCTCTACATGAGGATCCTCCTCCAGTGGGATACTCAGATTTCACTCTAGAGAGCATCTCAAAGCCTTCTCCTCATCAACTTTAGCATCTCTCCTGACTATTGTCACCCTGACTGAGGGAAAATACACCTTATAGTTATGTGGTGTCTCTGTGTATCCTACAAAGGCCCACATATTATTTGTAGGCTCCAATTTATTCATGTTATCCTTGGAGACATGATGATACATAGTAGCTCCAAAAATTCAAAAAATGAGATACATTTGGCTTCCTCCAAAATAAATATTCTTCAGGTGTGATTATGCCAAGTATTCTATGAGGGCTCTTGGTATGCAAAAAAACTATAGTGTTGCATGATTCTACGATGTAATGGTAACCCTTGATCATGTACCATGAATCTTGTTTCTCACGTTATTATTTTTTTCTTCCTTTCAGCCACCCCATTTTGCTGTGGGTTATGGGGTTCTATCAGTTCTCTTCTAATCCCCTCTTTTGCACAAAATTCCTTGAAGGTGATAGAAACAAATTCTCCTCCATTGTCACTTCTTAGGGCTTTCAATTTATGACTAGAGGTTCCTTCTCAACCAATTCTTTGAATTCAACAAATTTTGAGAAAAATTCATCCTTCTTCCACATGAAGAAGATCCAACATTTTCTAGAAACGTCATCAACAAAAATCACATAATACCTATGTTTTTTTGTATATTTTGTAGAAAATGGTCCACATACATCATAGTGGACTTGCTCCAAGATTTCTCTAGCTCTAGTATCTTAGCCTTTGAAGGTGGATTTGACATATTTCCCCAATTTTCACCCCTTGTAGACATCATGCCAGTCAAGGGTACATTTCAAGAAACCGATGGTAATCTACTGCATGATCTTTAAGGATCCATGGTGTAAGTGTACCATGCGCATGTGCCATAGTTCTCCAACATCCCAACTTTGTACACTTTTTTCCTTGCTACTCAGTGTAGTACAAGCTTACACCTCTTGTTTGTATAGGTTCTTCACACAAAATCCAATCTGGTTCACCAGCTTGATAGGTACATGTCTCAGAGAAACATCATATCCATGATCCTCAAATACAACTACAAAGATCAAGTTCTTCTTCATCCTAGGTACATACATAACATATTTCAAATGAAGATGGGAGCCTGACTCCCTCTTAAAGGTTACAATAGCAATTCCTTTGGTACTATAACACCCGTCATCTCAAAGTTATATGTGCATCTTGAGATCCTTCTCCTCAAGGATATTGAAGAATTATTTGCATCCCATCAGATGGAATGAGGAAGCTGAATCTAGATACCACACACTCCCAATTAGAGTGCTCTCCATGCATGCAATCAGGGTGAAGTCTAGTTCAAATTTTGAGGCAAGTGCTTCACCTCCTTCTCCTCTCGAGGCCTTCTTGATAGACTTCTCATGCAGACACTTTGTTGCATAGTGCCCAAATTCATGGCAATGAAAACATTTTATCTTGCTCAAGTCCTTCTTCTTGCCATTGTTCTAACCGGTCTCTGGTTTTATTTGGGCCTTATTTCCCTTATGTTTCTTGCCCTTTATAATCAAGGAAAAATTATCTTCCTCCTCAGTTTTGGATGTTACTCCATCACTAGTTTTCCTTTAAATTTCTTCTTGCACCAAATTCGACCAAAGTCTCTCCCAATTTGGTAATTTGTGCCCTCCATTTAGAAAGTCCTGTTAGCTATGCCAGAATTTTGGAAGGCCTAGGAGAGCTAGGATCGCTAGCTTAGCAGAGTGCACATTTTCTCCTAATCCTCTAGGTTCATCTCAAACTTGTGTGAATCTGGAGAGGCGTTGTGGAATGTCTTCATTTTTCTGCATGTAGATATTTCTGAGCTTGTCCCTCATCACTAATTTCTTGTCATCACTATTATTTTCGAATAACTTAGTGAGTGTATTCCACATAGCAAAGGGAGTCTCCTTTCCATGTAAATTCAAGGCAATGTGGTCTCTCACACCCTCTAGGATGATCCTCTTAGTTTTTCTGGCATCCTTCTTCCACTGTGCAAGTTCTTGTGCATCTGACGTTCTTGGTTGTGGAATGTTAGTTTGGGTGTATTCCAGCACACGATTATGGTCAAGCACTACTTGTATCCTATCCTTCCAAACTATTAAATTTTAGGTTCCCTCAAGGGCATACTCCAAGCTTAATCCATTGAAATAAATTTTCCCACACGAAAGAAAATTGCTTCGCTAAATCTACAAATTGAAATCTTTGAAGGAGAAGCTCTATTGAGTGGGTTCTAGGGTGATTCCTACTCTGATACCGTGTATAAATTAATGGAAATTTTCTACTACTGATGTATTCGAACTGAAAACAATATATTACAAATTTCCTCTATTATTCTACGAAATAGAATCATAATTTAGAAACACATGCAATGACATGCCACCACTAAAACACCACAAGGACACAATAATTTATGTGGGAACCCAACTAGTAAAAGCCCCTCCATTACTTTTCTTTAATTATACGAGAATGAGAAATTATTACAACGACTTGCTTCGAATGTGAAGCACACCCTGAACTGTAAACTTGTTCTTCTACTGATTGTCCTGCTTTGGCTAAAAATTAGCCAATTCAAGGCCCCAACTTGCTCCTATTTCCTTATGCAATTTGGGAGGACATTATCTCCTAAAAATTAGGATTTTTCTCATATTTTCTTGCATAATTACCAAGGAATGTTTCACTTTCTTAATAGCCTAGCGTGTATACTCAAATAGTATACAATTTAAAATTACAATGTGTCTTTTCCTCCACTAGGAAATTCAAATTCAATGCATGTTTGGGTTATTTTTAGTTGATTGACTAGTTTAACTGAGAGATCACTAAGTTAACAAGAGTTCTGCTACTTAACTGACTTAACTATTTATTTGAGCTCAATTAACTGTGTCAAATTGGAAATAACTAAACTAGATTACTAAATTTTAGCAATCACTACATGTACAACTCTACTAGCCTCTAACTCAAATTATCTGAGCAAACTAGTATACAAGGCCATGTCACACAAGTTAAATGAAATCCAAGTCATCGTGTTGATGTGGAAAATAGAATTACTAAATTTGACTTAGGTGCAATTCAAATTTAGCACTTCTAACCCAAATTGCATTGGAGATATTGGCTTCAATTTAATCATTGGACCTCCCATCCCAAAGAAATAAACTAAATTCCTTTTGGTAGCACAGACAAGAGATGACCATACTTTACTCACCTAAGCTAGACAAGCTACATCGGGGGAACATATGGACGGAAAAATTATCCATCAAACAATCCTATGATCTAGAATAAAATACCTCAGGGAAACAAAAAAAATCAATCTTGAATAAGATACAAAAACAAAATCTATGGACCAAAATATTGGTCTTTTTAGGGATCTTAGTGCATAAGAAAGATCTAACTAGGGAACAATTGGTAAAACTATTATTCTCTAGCCCCTCTATGTGATTCCTTTGTAAAGAAAAAGATGAAAATGAATATCACCTATTCAATGGTTGTAACTTCGCCCTTTCTTTGTGGTCCCATATGGAAAGTATCATGTGCTTTTTAGATCATAACTCCTTTAGCATCAAGTTTACCCTTCACCATTGAAGGGTGGTTTCTTTCTCTAACCCTATACTCAATAAGACCTTATTATGAGTTTTCCTACTTTAGGCCCTCTGGAAGAAACTAAATTGTATAATATTTCACAACCACTACTTGAACATGGAGGATCTTTCATATATTATGCATACTAATCTTAAGGAATCTGTTAGCACCTAAATCTGCCTTAGGCTGAAGGAAGGCGAAATTCACGGTAACTGTTGGGCCTCAAACCTGCATTCATTTACCCATCCTCCCAACAGCCTTTTCATACTCATTTCCTTCTTTTGCCATCATTTCCTTCATTAACTTGTTCAATTCATTGCACTATAGGACTTTTTAACATGATTTGCTAATTGTGCTAATGGTTGACTGTTGATTTAGATTTTCGGTTCAAGTGCTGCAATTCTGCGGCTATTACAGGTTTCCACAGCCGATCTCTGATTCCGCAGCCGATCCCAGATTCCGCAGCTATTTCCTTGTTTGATATGATCCAGGTGTCTTCCAGAGGAAAGAGCCACATGGGCAAGTTTGTATGACTGTGTACATGGTACGTGTGCTATCAGCTCACCCAAACTGGCCGACGACACCCCTGGTCAATGCGGAGGAAGCTCTGGTCAAACGGCAAGGTTGCAAGCGGTGGCACGGCTCTGCGTGTTCGGTTCGAGCACATAAGTCACAGATGGCTTCTCCTTTAGCCACGAAGATTGCAGGGGACAAGGATCCAACACCAGATTTATTAAACCACGACGACCGTTCCCTATATCCGTGCTCGGTGCTGCTGGACGTGTCATTTTCCTAGCTATTAGTTTTTTTAGTTTACGCACAGGACAGTGGATGTTCTTGATATAAATAAAGCGTTTCCACACGCTGAATAGTTAGTCTGATTTAGTTAATATTTTGCTGCTGTAAACTCCGTTTTGAAGACCTTTTTATAAAGCGTTTTACGCTTCCCACTGTGCTTATTATGAGTTGATTTAATTTGAAGAAGATAGTTCTGTTTCTATCCGTGTAGTTGATCTTTTAATTGGTTGAAGTTGATGGAGGGCCCTTGTCTGCTACAACCATTGTACAGTAGCCTTTGAATTTACTTTCCTGCATTTCGTTTTCTTTATTTGATCATGTATATTAATGTACAGTTTTTGAATTATACTTCTTTACATTTCGGTAATCTTCATGACTGATCAGTGTGTTTTTACAGCTTTGATTAGGAGCCCGGGACAGTGTGCTTTTACTTCTTTTCAGTACTAGTGGCATCTGAAATTGTCTTATCTCAA
>APFE030504196.1:120473-130778 GCA_000404065.3 Pinus taeda
GCTTGGGCCATATGAGATTGATGAAGTCTTTAGTAATGGAGTAGTCTGAATCAAGACAATTGATGAGTTCCAAACTCCTCTTATTGTGAATGGCCACCACTTGAAGATCTATCATAAGCCACTCTCAAAAGAGGACTTTCTCAAAATATTTCAAGAAAGTTCTGCAATAAGGCTAGTGGAGAAGAATCCTTCTCCTCCATCAGCCTAATCTCTATTTCTTTAAAAGAAGAAAAAAAAGAAAAAAAGAAAAAAGAAAAACAAATGTGTATAAGCCTGAAAACCAATCTTGGATTGACAGTCTTATGCAGAAAATATAAGGTGAAAATCAGGGTCACCTGACACTTTATATTTTCCAAAAAAAAAAAAAATCCCTCTTTTCGCCATCATTCCATCTTCATTTCATTCCGCTTCACTCCATATTCCATTTCACTTCATTTCACTTCATTCATTTTTCACTTTTTTCATTCCATCTCATTTCCACCAATAAAGTCCCTCTCAGGACTATTCCATTCAGATAAGTTGTTCTAATCATCTTTGTGCAGGCAGAAAAGTATTGTTGTAGATTCTGCAGCTCATACCGAGTTTCCGCAACCAATACACCCTGTCCCTGCAAACAAAGCAAATTCTGTGTCCAAAAGAAAAATTTTCAGAAGTATCATCATCAAAAGAGCAGCAAAGGAACATAGCACCTACAAGGCCAGGAAGAAATCAAGAGTTAGCCACCATAATCAACAAGGGAATCAGATGCAAATATATATAAAGGTATGTTCCAAAATTTCTAATCAACAGTTTAATATCATTTTTGCATAGTTTCAAATCGTGGTAGGAGTCACTTAATGTAATGATTGACAAGATTATCCCACTCCTCGTCCACGATCACGCCTAATCCACCTCATCACCCTCCTAATGGTTTCCTAATCCCTATTGATTTGAACTTAATACGAGCTGCTCTTCCATTAATCATTCATACCTCAGTGACGTATACCGGTGTACCACGGCTCTCCATACGATCATTTCTGCAGCCAAGTGTATGCAGCCACTCAAGCTCATAAATTTGACCGTTGCACCTGCATGCATAAAACTTATAGCCGTATTAATCTCTCATACCACTGCTTCCATTTCCATTTTCATACACTACTCTCGTTTTATCGTAAAATTCCTCTCTGTTTTTCCTCACCTCGCTGTTCAAAACCCCGATCACAAGTTCTGCACCTCACTGTTCATTACATTACGGTTACTTCGTATAAACCATAATTCCCCTGTCTTTCCGTAAAGTATTCTCCTCAAGCATCCATATTCCACTATCTGAGTTTTAAGTACAGCCGAAGATTGAGAATGGGGAAACTATTAAGAGCAGAACCGGAGGGTTCGAAGTTTTTAGAGGGTTACTCACAGGTCAGAGAAGCACTGCAAAAGGCTGAATGGCTGAAGCTCATCCAAAAATTTAACGGGTACCACAAGGAAGTGACAAAGGCATTTGCCCGGTCGTTTGATGGAAAAACCGTGGAGGTAGGTGACTTGCAGTTCACCATAACAGAGAGTACCCTGGCCACAGCAACTGAATTGCCTCAAACAGGAGAACGCTGGTTCAAAAATAGGACAGTTGAAGATCAAGAATGGAGAAAGATGCTTAAGAATCCAGGTATGGATACTTCCATTTTCACCAAGGGTATCCCTGTACGTGTCATTAAGGAGGAATGGACTTCATTACTGCTTCTTGTTCAAAAAATTTTAACATGTGAAGGCCGTTTCGGTGTCATGTATATATACCATACAAGACTCATGATGCATTTTATGGATGACCAAGCTATCAATTTACCCTGTTTCTTATTTGCTAGTTTAAAGAAAATGTGTACCACTGTTCAGAAAAATGTGGGAAACATTGAACCCCATTTGTATCACCGTGGGCTTATTAAGATTTTAATTGAGGAACAGTTGAAAATTAAAAAGGATACATGGGAGAAGTTTCTCATTAGGAACCATTTTCAAGAGGCAGTTGAAGCCTCTGATAGCTCCTAGGATACCAAAAAGAAATAGGAGAGGAGGAAAAGAAATTATTGAACAGGAAACTACTGAAGAAACTGCGAAAAAGACTGTTGTAGAAACTGCTCCAAAGACTGCTCAAGCAACTGCCAGAGAGGAAAGGAAAAAGGGAGTCACCATTAAAAGACAAAAGGGGGATAAAGGGAAAGCCATTTTACAAGAATCATTTCCTTCACCTGAGCCCTCAAATGAAGAAGAATCCCAAACACTAGCTAACAGATTAATACAACTTGAAACCACTGCCCTCTCAAAGAGAAAACAAAAAGAGAAACATAGTGCCCAGCAAAAGAGCACTAATTTACAAGTAAGGAGAAGCAGTAGGTTGAAGGGAAAAGTGAGTGTGACCAAAGGGAAACAGTCCCATTTTGTTGACTTAGGCACACCTGAGAAGACCCCAATTCAGTTAGATGTTGAGCTAAGTCCTCCACGAGAGGAAAGTCCATTCCAGCAAGAGAGAGAAGGCAATTTTCAAGAATTTGAGTTCAGACCAAGACAAACACCTGACATAGACCCTAATCAGCAGAAAGCATATGATTACTTGGAGACTTTAGAGCAATCTGCTTCCGGTCCAAGCACTATAGTACCTCATGATGAATAGGTCAAATCTCTAAAACAAGAGGTATTTGAGCTTGAAGTCTTGAACCGACACATTAAGCAAGAGGATGAAGCCCTGAAAGAACAAAGCAAAGTGGACAAAATGGTCCATGACAATACAATGCTTCACTTAGGTCTTTGGCAGAAAAAGAATAGAAAGTTGAAGAAGAAATGCAAGAAATTGAGCAGGGCCTTGATTAATTTGAGGTTTAGATGTTTGGTTATGAAACCAAAAAGAGTAAATTTGGCAGTAAGAAGAAAGAGGAGAAGGTTGGATCTCTTAGCAGAGGAATCTGAGCATATAAACTGAGAAATCATGACAAGTTTTGGTTACATGAGGACATACAACACCTTCACAGTGGGGGTATGTTGGGACTCAAACCTGCACTCATTTACCCATCCTCCCAACAACCTTTTCATACTCATTTCCTTCTTTTGCCATCATTTCCTTCATTAACTTGTTCAATTCATTGCATTATAGGACTTTTTAACATGATTTGCTAATTATGCTAATGGTTGACTGTTGGTTTAGATTTTTGGTTCAAGTGCTGCAATTCCGCAGCTATTATAGGTTTCCGCAGCCGATCTCTGATTCCGCAGCCGATCACAGATTTCGCAACTATTTTCTTGTTTGATATGATCCAAGTGTCTTCCAGAGGAAAGAGCCACATGGGCAAGTTTGTATGACTGTGTACATGGTACGTGTGCTATCAGCTCACCCAAACTGGCCGACGACACCCCTCGTCAACGCGGAGGAAGCTCTGGTCAAATGGTAAGGTTGCAAGCGGTGGCACGGCTCTGCGTGTTCAGTTCGAGCACGTAAGTCACAGCTGGCTTCTCCTTTACCCACGAAGATTGCAGGGGACAAGGATCCAACATCAGATTTATTAAACCACGATGATCGTTCCCTAGATCTGTGCTTGGTGCTGCTGGACATGTCCTTTTCCTAGCTATTAGTTTGCTTAGTTTATGCACAGGACAGTTGATGTTCTTGCTATAAATAAAGCATTTCCACACGCTGAATAGTTAGTCTGATTTAGTTAATATTTTGTTGTTGTAAACTCTTTTTTGAAGACCTTTTTATAAAGCGTTTTACGCTTCCCACTGTGTTTATTATGAGTTGATTTAATTTGAAGAAGACAGTTCTGTTTCTATCCATGTAGCTGATCTTTTAATTGGTTGAAGTGGATGGAGGGCCCCTGTCTGCTACAACCATTGTACAGTAGCCTTTGAATTTACTTTCCTGCATTTCGTTTTCTTTATTTCATCATGTATATTAATGTACAGTTTTTGAATTATGCTGCTTTACATTTCGGTAATTTTCATGACTGATCAGTGTGTTTTTACAGCTTTGATTAGGAGCCCGAGACAGTGTGCTTTTACTTCTTTTCAGTACTAGTGGCATCTGAAATTGTCTTATCTCAACTGCTGACTTTTTACTGTGATTTTCATTAGTTACTTACTTAGCTAGTTTCTTTACTTGATTTACTTTATCAAGTTGTGTCAAGTTGCTAATATCTTAATGGTTCTGTTTATGATAATTCACTAACTTTTATGGGACCAAAACATTATCTAACTGCAGCTTGATTTGTTAATTTTTAGACTCATATTGCTAATTTACTTCTAACTTTTTTTTTCACATGATTAATTCAGCTAAAGGCAGAATGTTAAGGGAGAATAAGTAGTGTGATTTGTCATTTAATTTTTGGATTACTAGAGTAGTGTTTTTACTTTTAGCAGAGTTCATGTAAATATCATTTTGATTTCTATTAGTAGTAAAGGTATTGGACTAGTGTCATTAGTCTTTTGTTTAAATGCTTTGCTTTCATTTCATGCTTTAATTCCATTTCAAGTCATTATGCAAGTTTTTCTCTTTAGAATTTAAGAAGCATTTAGAAATCATCACATACACACACATTCACTCACTTGTCTATAACTTCATCACATCATATTAGGAAGATAATTTAGACATAAATTGAAAACGACAAAAAGAACTAGGAAAGGCTACTTAAGTATATATTGTACACTTCACTTCATCAGCTTACAAGCCCTAGGTTGACAATTTATGATAGCAATTTAGACAACACTAAATTGACCAAACAGTAGTCTTGGGGCATTGCCCCTGGATTTGCAGGCAGGACCAAAGGAGCATATCTAGCCATATTTGTAGGGATGAAAGGGGCAGCAAGAAGGAGTGGAACAACTGGGACAACAGGGATAACAGGAGTAAGGTGTGCTGGGGATGGGGGAGTGGGGAGACTACCTTGGGAAGTAGATGAAGAACTAGGATAAGCAGGGGTAGTATGAGGATGAACTGATGCTTTGACAAGAGTGGGAATATAGCTCTACTGATTTGGCTCAGTATCTAAATCTGAGAGCTCCCTTGGTTGCTCCTGTTTCTTTAAGATTTTGGGGATTAAATTGGGGTTTTCAAAGATAGTTGGGGGATTTGGGTCAGGATTGGACCCAATGTAATGAGATTTCTTCTTTGGAGCCAGCTTCTGAGTTTTCTCTCCTTAGTATCCTATGATAGGACTTTTAAACAAGAAGCTTATTTCCTTTCACTTGGTATTTTGACATAAGTCCCCGGCGGAGTCACCATTGATGTTATCACTTAGGTTGTTCCCTACTTCCTAAAGGGAATACGGTCGAGGTAACCACTGACTAATCTTTTAGCTATAGGTCCTAGCCTACCTGCAACCAGAGAGGGCTCTCTCTTTATAGTTTAGCTTTGTTGATGAATGTTTTAGGCTAGTTATGATGCACTGTTTGTTTGAATTTGGTGGGTTGGTGAATTCATATAGAACTGAGATACAGATTACAAGACAGTTTGTTCCATTGGGAAATGGAGTTGAGGTATTTGTGCTTTTGAAAGTGGATTTGTGAAGACAGAGTGTTGCTGCAGAGAAAGTTAGGCATATGTGAAACAATTTATCGGATTTGTTGATGAAATTATGGAATTAGTGAGTGAAAGGCAGTTAAGAATCTTTCACTATGCTGAATGAATGAAACATGAAGGTATTGCTTAAGAGAAGTTAAGAATTCTTAAATAGTATTCACCATGACAGGATAAGTTCAGACATGAGCAATTAAGAATTCATATCTATGGCTAATCCAGAAGAAAACATATTTAGAACTAGAGATTGAGCATAGGGTGTTTGAACAAATCCTAGGCTATTCCTTTTCTCTACTTACTCAGATTATGAAAACATAAGAGTTATGGAATACACAAGAAACACATACACAATTAAGAGAAACTTATTGATTCAGCAAATGACACAGGAATTCTACAACAAAATAGAGCTTTACATATCCATCTTCAGACAGCGTTGGAACCAGAAATCTCCATCAGCAATTTGTATTATCAAAAGTCTCCAGAATACAACAGAGCTCTTCAGAAAGAGTTACACTACAACCGACCCTCAGTGCGTTATCTGAGGGGATATATATACAAAAATAGGGTACAAAATATCTCTGTAGAGAGTTACTGTGCAATAAATAGCACCACCAACCCTCTTACAAAAGTAAATGACAACATAAATATAGCATTTAATGCTGAAATAGCTGATATTTTTATGTCAGACAGATTTGACTTTATGGCTCTGGAAAGTAGGATGTAGCTGTGCATTTAACTCCACGTTAATTGAGCCTGCTGTCTGGGTGCATTGCTGAGTCACCTGTACGGCTGCTTGTTCTACCTGTATGCTGATCTGCTTGCTGACCTGTCTGCTGACCTGTAAACTTTGACTTTTCTCAAAAAGGGCAAAAGCAAAGTGGAATTATCTGGGAAAAATCTCCAGCATTCCTTGCCACCAATCAGCTGGGGGTAGCTGATTACTCCTCATTTTTACCACTGTTTCATCTGCCTCTGTATGTCTATAAAAGTTTGGAGGGACTTCGAACAGATGGTTTATTTCATGTTCAATAAAGAACAGATTTTCTACTTTGTCATAGACAGATTGCCCAGAGGGAGGCCCTGCTTCTTCTGTGGAGCTACTAGATGTTGTGATCTAGTTTTCAACATAATTGTTGATCCTTGTCATATACTGATTATATGACAGCATCTGTCCTGTGCCAGTCACTAGGCTTGGCAGTCCTTTGTCCTATAATATAGTCATTTTTGCTCTAAATTCATCTATCTCAACCTTCATCTCCTGACATTTCCTCTCCAGTGTCTGAGTAAAATTCCTTAAGGTCAGTACCTTCTTCGCTATGAGGATTGTATCTATTCTGCTGCTTATTTGTAGAGCAGCCAATTCCTCTCTAGTGCGGTTATTGAGGAAATGAATCATTCTGGTGGCCTGCTCGGGCATTATTCCCAGGGCTGTCCTGGCTCTCTGAATTTCCACATGAGCTACATCTATTAGCTCAACCTACTCAAAAATTGCCTGAATGGACCTCCATTGGTCCTGTATAGATTGGCCAATTTTGGCCCAAATAATCTTCTTTATTTCTGCTAGGGTTTTAGCTAGCATCAACTCTTTTTCCAGAGTTTTTACTTTGGCCTCCAAGGCCTTTATTTCTCTTTGTTTTTTTGCCACTATCATCTTTGATTTGTCATAACTGGCCTCCAGCTTGGCCAATGTTTCCTTGGCAATATTTATTTTAGTGACTTGAGTTTCCAGCTCTTTCACAGCCTTCATCAACTCCTCCATGCCCATGCTGGATTCTGCTGCTGCTGTTTCTTCTACTGTTGCTCCAGTTGTTGATGTTGCTGTAGTAGGTGCTGGAATAGCAGGAGGGGTTGTTGCTGCTTGTGTTGGAGGGGCAGGTTCAAGATTTGTTGATGTTTGAGGGAGCTGGGAGCCTGATTCCCCTTGCTTGTCCTGCAATGCTTTTTCTAATTCTGCCTCCATCTGTAATATTCTTTGGTTCATAACCAGAAGCAGCTCCATAGCATCATCTACTTGCTTTTCTTGTGCAAGCTCTGCTGTTTGAGGATGAATGGTGAGAGGCAATTTTGCCTGTCTTCTTAGTGCAGCAATATCATCCTCTTTCTTCTTCATAAGGGCTCTAACACCCTTTGGATCCTTTGGGTCATGTCCCATATCAACTATTATGTCCTCCAGAGTTTTTATTCTATTGTCCTTTGCAGAGGAAGACAACCTTTCCAAATCAAGTTGTTTGTTTGTGTGCTTTAGGGATTCCTTTAGCTGATGGGCCAGCATTTCCCTGTCAGCAAGTGTTGCATACACCATTTCCCCAGTCTGTTTGTGCAGCTCAATCTGATCCATGGAGTGTATGTCTTTAGAAAAGACATCCAGGTTTGTCCTGTAGTAATCTGCTATGGTCTTTGGATGTGGGACTTTAGGCTTCAGATGGGTGAAGATCATCTTTTCCTGCTTCAGATCATAGGCAGCCATCAATCTTTACTTTTTGGCTGGGGTTGTATTCAGGAATTACTCATAGAGCTACACCCTTATCAACTCATTTTGTGCCTTGATCTCTTTGAAGACTTCTTTAACTATAGTTGGTTTCTTGCCCTGTTGTCTTGAGGAGGACACCTCTATGGTATGCTGTTGGGCTTGTTCTAGCTGAAATGAGCTAGTAGCAGTCTGTTGGCTTGTTTGCCTTTCTTTGCTTTGCCTTTCTGCCAGCTCTTCACTTATGTCTCCTTCTTTTGCTTCAGGGTCTACCCTCGGCCTCTTGACCTCTGGCTGTTGTGATGACCCTGTTGGAGGTGTGATCTCCTCTCTGTCTCTCTTTTTCCCTCTCTCATTATTGAGAGGAGTCTGCAAAACTAGGTTTTGAGTTTGTTCAGTTTGCTGTGGAGGGGCCTGCTCTGATTGTTGATCCTTTGATGTGCTAGGCTTCCCTGTCTCTACCTCTTGTTGTTCATCCATCTTCTCGTTTCCCTTTCTTGTAGTTGTTGTGGTTGGAGCTTGTTGGATGTCCTGTGCAGCTGGAGCAGTAGAGGTGCCTTCTCCTGCTTGGACTGGTTGCTTGAACAAGACCTGTTGACAAGAGTCTAAGTCAAGAGTTTTTTCCAAGTCCTTTACAGTCTGCTAAATTATTTCTTCCTGAGTCAATTCCTCTACTATTGATTCAGGCACCCATTCATCTTGATTAGCAAAGTGTTGTATTTGAGGGATTGGGCAATGCTTATAGGCTAGCAGCCTATATTTGACCCTCTTGGCACTGATGAAACCTTCAGGGTCATAAGGGACCCACCAGAAGATTCTTTTCAATTTGAGATGTTGTCCTAGTATTTGATCAGCTTCTTGCCAACCATCTTTTTTGTTCATGACAAATGGGCCTAGGTGGTCCCTGAACTTTAGGTTGCCTTTCTTCTTGGCACTGTGAAAGTTTGTCAGATCAGAGTTTATAAGCTGTCTGTAGTACTACAGGGAAAATAGCCTCATAGGCACATATTTCGGGAGCCTGTAGGGACAGAGCTCACAATCTTAGTTGGCAATATGTTTGCAAGTGGCTTCTCTCTGCCACAAAGTCTATGATGAGGGCATCACTGTCCACCAGTGGCATAGCTTCTAGTTCTCTGTTAGGTGGATTTATAGGCACCACATCCAGAGCAGTTGGAGTGGCCATTTTCTTATTTTAGCTGGATACTTACTGTATTTCAAGCTTGATGTGAATGCTGAGGAAATGGCTTACTGATCTCTGTTTGCAGTGAGTAGTTTGGCAGTGCAAGGAGGCTATTACAGGCTTAAATGAATCTGTGGGGCACTCTATTTTGAAGAACCAGAGTGTGTTTGAGCTGGTTAGCTGGTTACTTGCAAAGAATTCCTTTAGCAGGGGTGAGGGAACTGTCAATTAAGTCTTCTAGCCGGTAGCTCGGCTTCTTTAGTTGCTCTTTGTGGAAAAATGGTGAATTTCATAGCGGGTCGCGGGTTTCTTCGAGATTTTCGTCGTGCAGGGGTTTCAGTGGCTTTTTAAGTAGATTTCAGTGGTGAATTTAACAATGTGGGTCCTTTGACTGAGCTCTTTATGTAGGAAAATAGGATTGCAAAGAAGAACAGTGGATAAAAGAGGATGCCTGCGGAAAATACCTGGTTTTAATGGCGTAGGAGGCGTTTTCACCGGTCGAATTGGAGGAATTGCAGGTACTTGGGTTGATAATGGAGGCGGCAACAACTTTGGTGAGTAGCTTTTGATTTTTGACCGTTGTCGGTTGAATTTCGCATGCAGAGGAGCTCCAGAAGCCGTAGAAAACAATGCGAAATAACGGTTAATTGACACCTTTTTATGCATTTTTGGCATATTGGCGCCTTTTTGTGATGACGTCATGCTGACATCATCATGGGCCCGGGTATGGATGGGTGACGTGGCAGCTGACGTGGGTGCCCAGGTGGCAGTGACACGGTGGCAAAGTGGACAGGGTGACAAGGTGGCCGGGAGCAACGTGGAGGCTCGGTGGCGGCAAGGCGGGGTGACATCACGCTAACGGGGGCGTGACGTCGGCGCGGGGGGAAGGTGGTAAGCGGTCTCCCCAGAGGGGTCTAGGGCGGTAAGCGGTTTGGGGGGGGGGCAGCGAACAGCGCGGGCGCCTGACGTGTGGCGAGGGTACGGCAGCAATACCACCCATCCCCTAGACGCAAAAGGTCGGGCAGGTTCGCTGCAATATCGACCGCCCACCGTTGGATGGGGGGGCGGAAGATCGTGCAGTGGCCAGCAATCACAAGGTGACGGTGTGTTAACAGCAGGGGACCC
>APFE030504205.1:2476-46810 GCA_000404065.3 Pinus taeda
CAATAATAATATAAAGCCACAAAAATAACAATAGAGGGATTCTATGGGGCACAGTAATAACAATATGGGGACAATAGGGGCACAACAATATTAATAAGGGGTACAACTACAATAGTAATGGGGTAATCACTAGTATTATAGGGACCCAACACCAAACAATAGATAATCCAGAAGGAACGAAGTCAGTTAAAATGGGAATACCCCATTCAGGATTCGAAGCATGAACCTTCAGTAGCCAAAACTGTACAACCTGATGAGGTTGCTGGTCAGAAATCAGTGGAAAATACGGCTTCAGGCAGTGAGAACGAAGATGAGAGATATTGAGGTATTTGGCTCCTTTGCAACGGGACTCTGCCTTTCTCACAGTGATGTTGATTTGGTCGTGATTGACAAGTCATATGAAGCTCCAATCTCTAAAGTGGAAATTCCTACCGCTGAAAAAGGACTAGCATCATTGATTAGAGTACTTGCTGAGTGTTTCAGAGAATGCAACTGGTGTGAAGGGCTTACTACAGTAGAATCTACACATATACCAGTAATTAGACTTAAATGCAAGCCAACAGCTACATCTGAAGACAAAGTATCTCCTTTGGAAGTTGTTGCCATTGATATTACATTTCAAGGAAGAAGAGCCTAGTCTACTAAGACTGAAAGTGATGGCCAGTGGGATGAAAGGCCCGAGGCTGAAAAACATACTCATAGTGGTGCAGATGCAAGGGAGTTCATTTTTAAGAAGTTGCATCAGCTCCCACCTTTGGCTCCTGTGGTTTTCGTACTTAAATCATATTTGCATCATAAAAGCTTGAATAATGTATATTCTGGAGGTCTGGGATCCTATTCTCTATATTTGATGGTAGTGTTGTGCCTACCGCAAGTCCTTGCATCGGCTGTGGATGTGGCCACATGTCCTGCAACCTTAAAGCCAATTGAATCATGGTCTTCCTTTAGGGAAGATTTATCTAATCTTTCATCTAAGGTGTCTACAGAGCGCACCTCTGTATCCAATTAAGCTATTCACCATGAACTTGGAAACGGAGGTGTTTCAATCAAATCTGCAAGCAATAGTTCTCTGTTTGCCAAAGATTGTTCAGTACCATCAAATGGTTCATTAAAGGGAGAAACCATGATTAAAAGGGCCAACCTTGCCATAAACCAGTTACTTAGGCGTCAGGAGACTACAGGTAAGCAATTCGTACTGTGGTGGGGTGTAGAGCCGCGACTGACGGTATTACAAAGGAGCTTGCCCAAAGGTCAAGTGATTGAGCCTTCGACTTTTCTGCAATTCAACCCATTGAATCACAGAACTTACGCCATGAAAATTCTCGAAATACCAATTCAAAGTTGCTTCAATCCAACCCTAGAACACATAAAAAACGAAGTCGAGATTCTGCTAAGAATTACAGAAAATTCCAACTCCAGATCCGTGAATCCACCCATAGTGAAAATGGTCAAAGCATTAGTGGATGACAGCCTGCACATATACTGTATTCTCTTCGAGTATACTAATGGAGGAACACTCGAGGATCTCATCAAGGAGCACAAGAAAATCAACGAGAGGGATCTTTCGTTGATAGCCATAAATTTTTTTCACGTGCTCAATTACCTAAGAGAATGCCACATCACACACCTTGACCTGAAGCCCACCAATGTTTTGATCACTAGTGCTGGAGACAACCTGAAGGTTGTAGACTTTGGGACCAACCTAATAATCGACGAATCAAGAACTGTGGAAAGTTATGATTTGACAGTGGGGAGCCCGAGATACATGATCCCCGAGCGTTTTAAAGGATCTAGTTTTGCAATAAAAAATCCATCCGAAATAATGGCAACAGATATTTGGAGTTTGGGAATATGTGTGTTGGAATGTTGTGGGAGTTCCAACATTTTTAACCCTAGGCTGGCAGCAATCGGCATACTCCCTGGTATATCCAGTGAGTATGGAGCATCCAAGGAATTAACAAATTTTGTAAGGATTTGTTTAACATTGGATCCCTTGCTTAGACCCACTCCTCAATTTCTTTATCACTGTCTTATCTTGAAATTCAAAGACTTTGACATATTGAATGCTTCTCCATCACGCTCTGATTCCCGATCAGGATCTCAGTATCGTTTTAATCATTATATATGATGCAATAGTAATTAAGCGAGTGTAGTCCGTATTATTTTAATTGTTATATATGACGAAGTAGTAGTCCAGCAAGTGTAGTTAAGTGTAGTTCGTGTCTGTTATATTTTTCTCTACCGGGAGTTCCAGTTCGTCCAGAATATAACGCTTTTGGGCCCTATCCGGGGAATTACTGGACCATTTGGACCGGTTGCAGTAAGGGGTTCATTTATATGCTCAACTGTCATGCCAGTTGTGTGAATTTGGTTCGAAGTCTGCTAAGCCGGTTGTCGTTTCCTTTGCCAACCGCCTTTTCACACTTCCAAGCCAGGCGTCAGTCCAACCAAACGGCAAGGCACCGTATCAATGGGATTATTAATGGCTAATTATTATATATTTATAATATAGATAAAAATCAGTAGTTAAAAAAGAAAAAGAAAAGAAAAAAACCATATAAAAAAATTATTAGATTTTTTAAAAAAATTAAAAATTATTATTATAAAAAAGAATAAAAATAAAAATAAAATTTTAAATTAGAGTTATAAAATTATGTATATACTGTATATATGTATAAATATTAAGAGAGAGAGAAGAGAGGGAGGAGAGAGAGAGATAAAAAATAATTAACTCGTTAAAATAATAATATAATAATAGACTCGTTAAAAAAATTTTTAATAATGAAAAAAAAATCAAGTTATAAAAGAACAAAAATTTCCAAGGAAATAGTTACTGATAGCTGCTGACGAATCAATGACCAAGTTGTGTATATTCGACACGAGTAAGTGATCGAAACCCCATATTAAAGCTTGATGACAAAGCTTCGAAAGGGGCGGCTAGTTATGAATATCATTCATAAATTAGTAAATAATAAATTATAAATATTAACTAATTAAAGTATTATTTAGGTTTATGTAGTCCTTAAATTAAGGTGAAAAGGCATGTCTAAAAGTCATGCCCCCTCACGATAGGTCACCTGTTGGGGTATACAAGGCAGGTCCTCATTGTACATTCAAATCATTCCATACATTTTTATATTAATAAATTATTATTAAAATACCTCTCGTGTATTTTTTTAAATTAAATATTCAAGCTATCAGTTTTTCTATTTCAGCATAAGTTTTTATGTTACAGTCCCTTTGAAATCCAAGAATCCTGGTGATATTTCTCTGTATAGCAATATTAGTGTTAAAGAAGAAAACTTTAGACTTGTTTTGGCTTACCTTTGTGCCTGCTGCCATAGTGAAATCGTTTAAGATATCTTTGATAGCCTTTGCTTCCCTAACTGTGGGCATACCTTGTACTATGTAGCATAGTATCATCCACAAATTGTCGATGAGTGTTAGCCTCTCCATCAGGGTGAGCTTGATCCCCTGAATTCTACCTTCAACATTTGCCAATTTGATTACCCTACCAAGCCCTTCCATCATGAGGACAAAGAAAAAGGGGGAGAGCGGGTCGCCTTGTCTGAGCCCTCTAGAAGGAGTAAAAGTATTAGAGGGAGCTCCATTAAGCAGAATAGAGAAACTGGTCGAGGTGACTAGTGCCATAACCCATCTTATCCAGTTTTGGTCAAAGCCATAGGCTTTTAGAATGGCTCTAATGTAAGACCAGTTGAGTTTGTCATAGGCTTTTGCAAGCTCCAATTGATCACACCTGCTTGGTTGTTGCTTCTGAGAGAGTGTACCACCTCACGTGCTTGGATGATGTTGTTTAGAATCTGTCTTCCTTCCACATAGCCTATTTGCTCTTCTGAGATGAGAGAAGGTAGTAGTGGCTTGAGTCTGTTGGCTATCACTTTGGAGATGATTTTATACACCACATTACATAAGGTGATGGGCCTAAACCCATCCGGGGTCATAACATTTTCCTTTTTGGGGATTAAAGCTATAAAGGTCGCATTTAGTGCTTTCAAAACCTTTTTGTGTTGTCTTGAGTCTTACACAACCTCGAGGATGTCCTGTTTAACTGTATCCCAGCAGGCTTTGAAGAAATCAACATTGAAACCATCTGGGCCTGGTGCTTTTCCACTTTGCATTTTCTTGATCACCTCACTGATCTCCTCTTTCGAGACTGGCCTGTTTAGATTGTGGTTGTCCTCGCTGGTGACTAACTTGGGAATGTGCTGGGTGTACTTATCAATGAACCTAGATCTGTCTTCTAATGGCTCCTTTGCAATGTTAGAGAAGTGTTGTACTAGGATTGATTCCATGCCCTTGTGAGCGACAAGCTCAATACCTTGAGAATCCTTTAGCTTTGTGATTCTGTTATGTGCCTTGTGGGCCATAGTGGATTTGTGGAAGAACTTATTGTTCCTTTCTCCCTCTTTTATCCATTGAATTCTGGATTTCCGTCTCCAAAATGTTTCCTCTTGTAAGCAACGCTCCTCCCATTCTTCCTGCAAAGAGTCAGTTAGTTTTTGCCTTTCCTCATTGAAGCCCTCTGTTATGTTGACCTGATTGATTTCCTCGAGTTTTTGCTTAGTACTCATTTTGGCCTTGATGATGTCACCAAATTCCTTTTTGTTCCAATCCTTAAGTTTGGATTTAATGTGTTTCAGTCTCTGCTGGAGCATGTACATCGTAGTACCCTGAATATTCAAATCCTACTTCCACCATTTGGCAATGTTACTAGTGAATTTGGGGTGAGATAGCCATGCATTTTCGAATCTGAAAGGCCTATTTCTCGGAGTGCCCATAAAGGAAGCTTCTAGCTGAACTGGCCAATGGTTCGAGCCACCAAAGGGCAAAATGGACGCTGTGATGGCTGATCCTGTAAGGAGGAGATCCTCAAAAACGATAAACCTATCCAGTTTTGACGCCTCTTGGGAAACTCCTCCTCTTTTGTTGTTCCAAGTGAAGGTTGCATTTATAGTCTCGGTGTCCACTAGTCCCATGTTCAAGAGGAAATCTTGGAAGGTTTCAGAGTCTCTGCCAAGCTGTCTAGTGCCTCCTTTTTTTTCGAGAGAGATCTTATCATATTGAAATCTCTTGCAAGTATCCAGTGTATATTGGGATAACGTGCTCTGAGACCTTCCAAGGAGGTAAGAAGCTTGAGTTTATCTGCTTGTTGTTGAGGGCCATATACATTAGTTATCATGAAGTCTCCTGGTCACCTACGGAACTACAAACCACAGAAAGATAGTTCCTGGACACTTCAGCATCCAGGATTCCCACAGATTCTGTGGATTCCACAGCGTGAGAATCCCACTTGTAGAGTTATTAGCTTTAACTTCTAAATAATCATACTTGATTAACCATTTGTTATGAATTTCTCTTATTTTTTCAATTGAACATTTTGTCTCCTGAATAAAAACTAGGTCTGGTTTTTCTTCTTTTATTCTATTATTGAGATTTCTCTGTTTCCTTCTACTGCCTAAACCTCTAATATTCCAGGTTGTAAGCTTCATTAAGAAAGGTTGGTAAAAGAATAGTTGGTAATATCTTTCATCTTACCTGAGTTAAGCAGTAGTTTCCCACATTCATTTAGCAGTTCATTCTGTCTTTTACTTCCTCTTTTCCTCCCTGGGTTTTTTGGAGATAGTGTCTGTGGGTTCTCCATCGTTTTTACTCCACTTTGCTCTTGGCTTTCGTGGTTTCTTTTGATGCCAGTTCCCTTCGATTGTGCCCTCCATAGATAGAGTTGTTGGACTCGATCATAATCTTCTTTTGGCAATGAGTACACTCCTTTGTTCTTTCCTTGTTCTTGAAATTGCTCGAGATCTAGATTTTCCCTGTCTAGAATCTCCTGCAATTCGTGGTCTTCCGTACCTGCCTCACTTGGAGTCATCTCATGGTCTTTGCTGATCTCCATGCAACTTTGTAGCTCCTCTGTCTGCTGGTTGTTCGCTGGGATATCCTCCATTTCAGCTTCCATATCCTTCTCCTTAAGGACGTTCTCCTTGACCTGGATTGTCTCCATGCTGCCCTCCACTTCCTCTAGGATCTTGAAACTGTTGTGTCTTGTTTGTTTCTCTTCGCTTGTTTTCTTGTGTGATCGTTTACCCCCTTTCCCTTTGCCCCCAACCTTGGTAAAACCCTCATGATCATTGTCCACAAAGGTTTTCCCATTGCTTTCCAAGTTGTTTGTAGGACAATCTCTGAATAGATGGCCATGTTCATGACATTTGCGGCATCTGAATGGTATGTGCTCATAGTCCACTGTTTGCACCCATTCTTCATCATAGACCTCTAAGATTATGGCTTCCGGAAGGGCTCCAGATAGATCCATTTCCACACATATTCAGGCGAAGGAAGTATATTTACCTTTGAGAGTTGCCTCTGAAAATTTTAGAAAATGCCCTAGCTTGTTGCTTATGGTTTTCAAGGACTCTGGTTGCCAGTAGTCCAGAGGTAATGAGTATAGTCTAATCCAAACCGGTATGGATGTGAATGTTTCACGTTCCGAAACAAAATTCATCGTCCATGGCCGCATGTAGAGTCCTGCCGCAGCGTAGAAGTAAGGTCCCCCTTCAAACACTCGATCCTTGTCCTTTAGGCTCGCAAACACCACCGTGAACAAGCCCTTAGAACCTAGATGTAAATGTATTTCTCCTTTTGGCTTCCAATGGCTCCTAATCCAGATGTATAAAGCCCTCTCCATTGGCCATAACCCCATGAACTTGTAGATGATCGCATGTTCTTTCATATGGTCCCTGTGCGCTTGAATCGCAGGATCACTCAATACGACTCGGGGAATGATGCTCGATTTGGGTTTGCAAACTCCCGTAGTTCTTGTGGAAGTTGTTTTTCTGTTGCCGCCTCCCTTCTCCTTTTTTTTTACTTGTTTCCTGTTGATTTCCTTCCTGATCTTAGGATTCGTTTCTTCCAACTGTCTCCTTGCCTCTTGCTTCTGAAATCTTTCCCGACGGTTTTTTGAAATGCTTCCCTCCTACTTCCTTGCCTCCTTCTGTGACTACTTGACTGTAGGAGGGAGCGACGCTCCCCCCTACGCGTCCCACCATGGAACCCTAATGCAAAACCCTAGTGTCAACTTCGATCCGCGTTCAAGTTGCAAACCTCCCTTCCAACTTTTTTTTTACCTAGTAATAGTCATTTGATCATGTGTTTTGTCATGTTACTCATGTATGTAATTTTTTTTTAGTTTTTGTAAATTGTAAGTTTGTAACTTGTAAATTGTAATCCTTATTTTGCCATAGGTTCACCGAATCACCATTCAACTTCAAAGTTCAAAGTTCAAAGTCAAACTTCATCTTACAAATTTAAAAGTTAAAATTCAAGAATCCAGAGTTCAACCAAGTTACAAACATGCCAAGGAAATTGGACACTTTGTGGGAATTTAGTGAACCTGATGGAGGGTTTGATAGAATAAACTTGTCCTGCAAGTTGTGTGGGCAACATATGTCAGGGGGGGTTTACAGATTAAAATATCACCTTGCACTAATCCCTGGATTTGATGTAGGGCGTTGCACAAATACAAATCCTGAAATCATTCGAAAAGCCATGAGATCATTGGAAAATTTAGAGCACAATAGAGAGGCCAAAGCAGAAATGAAGAAGCAACTAACAAAGTCTGTGTTAGGCTCAGGTGAACAAGGAAGTGGCACTGGTTCTACTTCAGCATCAATATCTACAACCAACCCGGTAGCTGCCTCATCATTTTTTGTTCCTAGAACCACGTCTGTTTCACAGCCATCTATCACTTCAATGCTTAAAAAAACTGAGAAAGAACAAACTAACAAGTTGGCCAAATTTCTTCTTTGGAGTGATATTCTTTTCAGCGTTGCAAGGAATAATCCATTTTTCTAGCTTGCCGTTGATGCTATTGCAACTGTTGGCCTAGGGTACAAAATCCCTTCTTATGATGACTTTAGAGGCCAGATTCTTCAAAATGAAAAGATTGACTGCACCAAAAGATTGGAGCAGTTTAGGGCATCATGGGCACAAACAGGATGCACTGTGATGTTAGATGGTTGGACCGACCAAAAGGGGAGAACCCTTATAAACTTCTTGGTTAGTTGTGCCAAGGGGACTATGTTTATGAAATCTGTTGATGCATCTTCACATATCAACGATGCAAAAACTTTATGTGATTTGCTGGATGTGTTTATTTTGGAGGTGGGTGCAGAACATGTTGTCCAAGTCATAATGGACAATGCCGCAATTATGTTGCTGCTGGCAGGATGCTTATAGAGAGGCATCCTACTTTATTTTGGACACCTTGTGTTGCACATTGTATTGATTTGATGTTGGAGGCCATAGGGAAAATTTCCTTTGTCAAAGATATTGTTGAGTAATAAAAAAACATTACAAAATTTATATATAATCATACATCTGTGCTTAGCTTGATGAGAAAATTCACCAACAACAAAGAGTTGGTGCGCCCCGTCATTTCACGGTTTGCCACAAGTTTCATATCTCTTCAATCCCTCTTGAATTTTATGTGGGATGTGAAGAGAATGTTTCTTTCAGAGGGGTGGCGTGCTTTGACAATGAGCCGCAAACCAGAGGGAGAGGCCATATGCAGATTAGTTTCATACCAGGAAGACTTCTGGGCGGGTGTGCAAGAGGTGTGCACCGTTACTGAACCTTTGGTAAAGGTTCTTCGATTAGTTGATGGTGAGAAGCCAGCAATGGGCTATTTGTATGAGGCCATGGATAGGGCGAGAGAATCCATTTAGCCTTACTATGATGATAAGGGAGATGAGGGGTTTCAGAGACACCTCTTCCTATGGGAAGTGATTGATGAACGATGGAACAACACACTCCATTGTCCTATTCATGCTGCAGGGATCTACCTGAACCCTGCATTTTCTTACCCATGTGGGTTCGTATTTGATGCTGAGATCATGGATGGATTCTTAACCTGTGTTCAGAGGATGGTGCGATCTCCAGTAGAACATATAGAAATCTCCAAAGAAATTGAGACATACAAGATGGCAGGTGGCACATTTGGCTTTGACATGGCTGTGACTGATAGGACGACTAAAATGCCAGGTATTTGTTACTTTGTTTCAAATTTCATTCTCTCTTCAAGTTCATAGCTTCATACTTTGCTTCAACTTTCAAATTTCATTTTTTTCTTATGTTTATTTAAAATTTTATTTGTAATTTTGTTGTAGATGCATGGTGGAGAATGTATGGTGCCAAGGTACCCTTTCTGCAAAATCTTGCCATTCGAATCCTCAGCCAAACATGTAGCTCTTCAGGATGCGAGCACAACTGGAGTGTAGCTGAAAAAATACACAACAAGAAGCGCAACAGGTTAACACTTAAAATATTGCAAATTTCCAAATAATTTTTTGAATTCATTAAACAATATATTTTTTTTATAATTATTATTTCATGATCTTTGTACAGGTTGGAGTCCCAACGACTTAATGACATGGTCTACGTCTACTACAATCTTCGATTGTGGGTGAGGCAACTTGAGAGGACACCTGATATGGAGGCCATCTCATTGGATTGGATTGACACCACTGCTGCATGGAGGGTTGAGGCCGAGAGGCCTCTCATGGAGTTTGCTGATAATTGGTTAGAGAAGGAGGTAGTGGAGGAGGAGGAGGCGGCGGCGGAGCAATAGGAGGAGGAGGCGGCGGAGCAACAGGAGGAGGAGGTGACACCACCTACCTGGGCTACCCCTGCGACCAGTAGAGGACGTGGTCTACCTCTTATAGCTCCTAGTTCTTCAGCTTCTAGAGCACAGTAGAGTCCACTGCCAACTCCACCGGCATCTACATCTAGAGGGAAAGGGAAAGCTATTGCATTTTCTCGCAAGAGGGGCAGAGGAAATCAATAGTATTGGACTTTCGTTATTTGGTTCATTTCATTGTATATGACATTATGACTCATGAGATACATTATTATATTTTTTTTTATATTTGAGGCTGAGTTGGGAGTCATGAGTCAGGATTTACAATTCAGGACATGATTCATTGTTATGTTGATGTAGCACTAGAAATGGTATTAAACATCTTATATATTAGTTCTTTTATCATATTTATGTGTCAATGTATTTATTTTATGTTGTAGATGCTTTAGATATTAAAAAAATTGAAAAAAATGAATATTTTTGTATGTTATGATTTTTTCTAGATTTTTACCAAGTTTTTCTCGATTTTTACGATTTTTTTTATTTTTATTTTTATTTTTTATTTTTTTATTTATTTATTATTTTATTTTTTTCTCCCCGGTTTTTTCTCCTCGTCGATAATATCTCGATAACGATTACTGCAATATTGGTAGATACCCCAATTTTTTTGTCTCCATCAAAGTCTGAATCAGAGTATCCAATGAAGCTGAAGTTGCCCACCTGTGTATACTTGAGTCCAAAGTCTTTGGTTCACTTCAAGTGCTTTAGAATGCTTTTTGCAGTAGACCAATGTCCCTCACAAGGCTTTTGCATAAACTTGGAGACGATTCCAACAACAAATGAAATGTTTGGTTTGGTAGTAGTCAGGTAGTTGAGATTAGCACAAGCTTGGCTTTGTGCTTGTCAAGTGAGCCATCAACTTTATACTTGTTCCTGTAGACCCACTCGCAGCCAATTGGTTTGGTTCCCAGTGGAGGATCAACCAGCTTCCAAGTGCCATTTTTTATCAATGCATCATACTTCTTTTGCATCGCTTCTTTCCATTCATCATGAGAAGCGGCTTTTTTGAAGGAAGTTGGTTCAAAATCTGTAGACAAATTCAGTTCATAATCATAAGAAACATCCATATCAATAGGTGAATCAGAATCATCTACATCACTTGCATTTTGTGTGGTTGAATTTTTTGTTCCTGTCTTTTCAACCTCATCAGGATGAACACTTTCAAGTGTCTTTGTCAACCACTTTTGTCAATCACATCACTCAAAGTATCATCAGTGGTTGGAGTTTCATGTGGGGGAAAGAGTGCTTTAGAAGAAGATTCCACAGATTGATACAGTATAGGAATCCCCCCTTCAAGATGTGGAATCTGATTATCAAATTCTTGAAATGATTTTGCATGTTCGAATCTATCCAAGCGATCAAGTTGCCGCTCAACAACATTGCCAGCTTTGGAAGATTCAAGAAAGATTGCATCTCTAGATACAACAAACTTTTTATTAACTTCATCATAGAGACGATATGCTTTGGAGGTATTTGAATATCCCAAGAAAATACACTTACAACTCCTTGCACCAAGTTTGTTTCTATGTACTTTTGGTATCAAGGCATAACAGGTGGAACCAAAGACCTTGTGATGCTTTTTCGAAGGAATGTGGCCATACCACATTTCATAAGGAGTCTTGTTTCTAATAGCACTAGATGGACATCTATTCTTTACATATACAACACATAGAACTGCATTAGCCCAAAACATCAATTTTACATTCTTGAAAAACATCATGGAACGTACCATATTTAAGATTGTCTTATTCTTTCTTTCAGCTATTTTGTTCTGTTGGGGATTATAAGGCATAGTTGTTTGATGTTGGATCCCATGCTGGCGAAGATAGTTTTCAAATTCATTTGAAGTGTATTTTTTTCCATTATCAGTGTGAATAGAGCTTATATGAGATTGTGGATCATTTTCAATCCATGTATGAAAGTTCTTGAATGTTTGGAAAGCATCAGATTTGTTCTTCAATAAATAAACCCAACACATTCTGATGTAGTCTTCAATAAATGTTATCATATATTTATTTCCATTTGCAGAAGGAACATACATTGGACCGCATAAATCTGAATGAATGAGTTCAAGTTTTCTATGTGCTCTAGAATGGGAATCATGAAAAGAGTGTTTGCTATGCTTTCCTAGAATGCAAGCATCACATTGCTTAAGTTTCCTAGGAGTTGTAGGCAAACCAGTAACAATATTTTTCTTCAACAAGTGAAGACTCTCATAGTTCAAGTGTCCAAATCTAGCATGCCATAATAGACTTGGTGGAAATGTGCTTTCACCATAATGATAACTGTATGAGAAATTTTGTGCACGAGCAGAGGTACCTTGTAGCTTGAGAAGTCTTTCTTCTTCTATCCCCATCATGACAAGTGAGTGATCTGATGCTTTTCTCACCTCAACCTTGCCATTAAACATATGAATGGAGTGTCATTGCTGGTGGATGTGGACCAAGGAAAAAAATTTCTCCTCAGCCATGGGAGATATAAAACATCATGCAGAAGAAAGTTTGGAAGACCAAGGAATTTGAGCCTGATTGTGCCAAGCCCTGATGGCTTGAGTTTTGATTTGTCTGCAAAGTATACTGCTCCATCAACATTGTCAGTAAATTCTTCAAATAAATCTCTTCTAAAAGTCATGTGGCAAGTTGCTCCTGAATCAATCAACCAATCATTTTTCCAAGAAGCAAGTGAAGCATTAAACAAGTGTTCAGTTACTCCAATATTACAATGTGCCACAACATAGTGAGCAGATTCATGTGCTTTACCTTTCTCTTTGTCATTGGCTTGATTTCTTTCCTGCTCAATTTTGTCCCAAGGCAACTTGCATGTGGATGCATTATGTGATCCATCTCTATTGCAACGTATGCAATGAAGATCAAACTTTTCTCCTTGAGAGTGTCTGCCCCCCCTACCTTTGAAATTTCTTCTTCTTCTTCTGCTTCGACCACCTCTTCCTCTAGAAGAATCTTGAGCATGATTCTTCTCTCTATGTGCAAGACACAACTTCTTCAGAAGGCTGAGGAGCTGTCTTCTTCCCAAAAACTTTCTCTCTCTTAGTGAATTTATTCACAAGGGAGTCAAAGGTAATCTCTTTGAGGTTTCCATTTGCTTGCATTGACTCAAGATAATTAGATTAGGTGGGATAAAGTGCCTTGACAAAAGCTATCAAAGGAATGTCTAGTTCAACATTAGTGACTTTGATATCACGCATAATAGATTGTACTTCTGATGCTAGAGCAAGATGATCATCATTTTGTAATTCAATACTGAATAATTTAATCATCAATTGGACAACTTCAAGCGCAGAGTGTGAGTCATAGAGTTCCTTCAAGTTCCGTAAGGATTCAAAAGCATTTGAAAATGGTGAAATATGGCAATTCATCTCTTCATTTATAGATGCTGCAATCAAGGCATAGGCCTTGTTGTTCTTGTCAGAAGAAATGAGTTAGGATATTGATAATGAAACCATAATATTTTATTTATGGGAGATACTGAGAATCCATGCTTTTAATATGCATGTGTATGCCTCAACCATAGGAAGAGGCATGCCTATTTTCTGAGTTCTCTTTATTGCCAATTATGACCCTTAGATGGTTTGTGCTACTTGCTTTAGGGAGTCTATTGGACCCTTGTATATAAGGGAAATATTCACACGTCCACCAAATTTTGATGGAGTTGTTGGGAGTTCTCGATTGATTGAATGGGTTATCCTTTATGCTTGTACACTTTAGAGGTTTCATTGGAAGAAGGCACTCCTATAGAAAGAACATAAACATCTTTGGTCGTTGTTAGTTATTCAAGTGTCTAAACATAGTTAACAAATCTTTGCAAAATTAATTTTACTTGCATCTAATAATAGATTTGATAATGGAAAATAAAATGCTCCTTCATCTCTACTAATGATACACATTTGAAAATTATTATTTTTTCAAGCAAGTAGTGCCTAATTCATGTTTGGCATTAATGGGTGGAAACATTGTGTTGATGAAGGAAATTCCTAAACTATGGGGTTAAGGACACACAAAACTTTATGGAATATGTATATGTCGATATTGGAAAATAAAATGCTCTTTTATCTCTATTAATGATACACATATCCGGAATTTGTTATTTTCTTGGGTAGGTAGTACACAACTCATGTTTGGTATTAATGGGAGGAAATTTTGAGTTGATCAAGGGAAAGTCCTAAACCATAGGGTTAAGGACACAAATAAAAGTTTATGGAAATATGGACAATGGCCATTTGCAATTTCAATTTGTGTATGTTGGCTGTGTTACCCATACATACACATGGGCAACCCTAAGATTTTTTTTTTCTTTAAGATATAGATATCCAGCCAACAATTCACATGATCTTAGATAGCAACTTTTGAGATGCCTCTTATCCACTCATTGATCAACTCATCCACTTGATCACCAAACTGTTCCTATAAAGGTAGGTTAGTGAATGTTGCCGCAAAATCTGTAGGCTTTGGAGAGGCACTAGTAGCTGATGATGACGTGCCATTCATATCTTCGCTACCTAAATCAATCATATGTTTTCTCGCCCATTTTCCAGGAGCACATGTTGGAAGGTGGGCTTCTGATCAAAAGGCACTTTATTCATTTTGCAATCGGGTGCTTATGCTTGTTTGTATTTGGGCATTTTGGATTATGGGGTAACTTGGTGTGAAAATTTCAAGTTTGAAATCCTATTGCAACAATTGGAAAATTTTCTTCTAATTGTTAATTAATTTAACTATTTATTTGCTACGACAAATATCAAATGAATCACATTGCAACCTTTACAAATTAAACTGTGAAAAATAATAGCGCTAGAAACTGAGAAATGCTAGCGCACACATAAAATATGACACAATTATTTTTGGACAAAAGTCCCTGGAAAACCCAACTTGGGAAAACCAGCGCAATAGATGAGGGTTTTATATTATTAAGCATAAATGAATTTATCTGAGTACAATTTGGATGCCGAACACTAGCATTCCTACAGAGAAAATACTTGCAAAAATATCTCAAGGGAAATTACCCTCACTCCGAGCAATCCCGACACTTGACTACCATTGAAAATCAAGCCGTCCACCTAGCCATGCGTAGCTTTTGCGTCACCCTGGCGTAGTCGACGCACTTGCTCTGCTCGGAACTATTGAAAATCAAGCCGTCCTGCCTGCTACCGACTGGGAAAACGCTTCTTCGACCCTTTCGAACCTCTTCCCGACCTCTGGAACTGAAAATGTCTTCTTCCTTCAGCAAATCAAACTGCACTTTGAAGCTTGTGCGTTGCCTCTTTGCAGCTTCCTGAAGAAATTTCGGCCTCTCTACAATGTACTCACCGGATCTGGAAAATCTTCCTCCGGCTTCATTGTCCCTGCCCCTTTGACACCTGCGTCCCTTTTTCGCTCGAACTCTGCTGCTGCTAGCTCAATCTGCCAAGGAATATGCATTACTGGTGTGTCGTCCATCTACCCATCGACGACTTCTTATAATCTTTTGTTGGACCTACAACTACCAAGATTAAAACTTAATCAAGAGCCTAGATCATATCAGAGTTGATCAGTGTGATTTTCTAGATGATTTACACTTTATCTCAATTAATACTGATTAATTAACCCCTTTTCCTAAGTTTAGACTTGGGAAATATTTAAAAATAGGTCAATGATCTAATTGAGACACTTCTAGGTGGAATTTCCAAAAATGATTTCTGGTTTATGGAGAACTCCTGTGTTTTAGCCTCTCCTCAAAGTTTTGAGACTACTACACCTTTGATGCTACAAAAACTAACACTCCCTCTTAGCGAGGAAGGTGTTCTAGTGCTGCACCACTGCTGCTACAACACCCTATCTTTGTATCACCCCTCTATCACATTGCTGATGTCCGACCACTGCCCACCAACCACTGCGTAACTCTGATGCTGCATCTGTGCTGTTTCTCATATTGCCATACTGCTGCCAACTTTGCATCTGCATTACAACTCCCTCTCATATGTTGTTGCTGCAACTGCAACTACTGCATCTGTTTCTTGAGCTATGACGGCTACTAGCACTTGCACTATCTACTGAAGAATTTGTGCTGCTATCAACTCTGCGTCTAAGCCACCTGCTCTGCTGTCAACACTGCACTGCGCTCCTCAGCACCTGATTGCTACTAGTCTGCAACTGTCTCTCAGAATTTGACTGCATCACTGACATTGATCCATCCTGCTACTGAATATTGTGGGCCCCTGTAGCAAGGTAATGATCCATGAGGAGGACAACTTAATGGACCTTCCCAAACATGCAAATCTGACCTCTGATCTACTCATATTGCTGTTGCTACTGCAACTAGTGAAATAATGAGTTTGATCTCCCCAGATCTTGAAGTACTAGTTTCCAGAGGGATGCTCCCTTTGAAACTAGACTCCCTCTGAGTCTCAATCTCCCTATGGGAAATCTCTCTGCTCCCTTCTGGCAACTCGCACTATCCTCCTGCACAGGAAACTAGATTGCTTAGCTCTGCGCAGAGAATCTCCTTGCTGGAATTCCACCTGCATACTGCAACTAGGCAATTCACACTATTTGTGTCACTGCAACTATCTCCTGAGTACTGACTGCAACTAAGTATGCAGTTGTCATTTGAATGACTAGCTCCGTCTGCTAACACTGAACCTGCTACTATGATATTGTGGGGCCTTGTAGCAAAGGTGATGATCCTACTGCAACAACTGGAACTGATCTATCTAATCTCCTTGCTGCTTCTGCACAGGATCCTGCCTATCCGACACACTAGAGTTTCATTCTCCTCCTCCTTTTGGATTTGGTGCCTCACTACCCCTTTCAATCTTTGTCCCTTGTTGGGACCTTTCCTCGCTTTACAACTCACACTAGACAACTCCTACATCCTCTGACACCTATCTTCGACAAGTGGAAGTCGATCTGCTGTCTAGATCTAAAATTTGGTTAACTTGCACCGAATGCGTTTGGAATCTCGTACGACCATCTTTGATCTAGTCGAAAACTCCCTCTTTCCCTTTGCTTGACTACTGGATCTGCTACTTGCACTCCCTTCTAGAGTGAGAGGATCTGCCCACGGCTACTGCCAATATGCAACTAGAAAAATCAGATCTCTAAAATTCGAGATCCCTTGAGAGACATTTTCCCTCTGTGTGTGCTCTTTCTCTTTCCACTCGACACAGATTTCGCTTTAGCATATCGATGCAAAACCCTTTGTGCCCAAACAAGAAATTTGGTCAGTGAAAATCTAAGCTGCTACTCCTTCTGCTTGCTGGAATCACTGAATTTGGCAAGCTGAATTTGTCTGCCAACCTGCACTAAAAAATCAATATGCCTGACAATTCGATTTGCCTGGCTTAGGCTTTGCGCAGCCTCCAAAAATTCATCCTGCTGCTCCCTCTAAACAATGAATTTCTTCCTTATCTTCTAAGCTTCCTCGTCTGATCAATCACGCTCTAATACCATGTGAAAAATTTCAAGTCTAAAATTCTAATGCAACTACTGGAATAAATT
Source organism: Pinus taeda (assembly GCA_000404065.3). NCBI lineage: Eukaryota > Viridiplantae > Streptophyta > Pinopsida > Pinales > Pinaceae > Pinus > Pinus taeda. The sequence continues at coordinate 19,682 of APFE030504205.1, forward strand.
CCTCTAGTTGTTAATTAATTTAACAATTTATTTGCTACCACAAATATCAAATAAATCACACTACAACCTTCACAAATAAAACTGCGGAAAATAGTATAGCTGGAAACTGAGAAATGCTAGCACACACATAATATGACAGTTATTTTTGGACAAAAGTCCCTTGAAAAACACAACTTGGGAAAATTGGTGCAGTAGTTGAGGGTTTTATATTATTAAGCAACTGTAATTTATTTGAGTACAATGTGGATGTCGAATACTGGCAATCTTGCAGAGAAAATATTGGCAAAAATATCTTGAGGGAAATTACCCTCACTCCAAGCAATCCCGATACTTGATTGCCACTGAAAATCAAGCCGTCCACCTAGCCCTGCGCAACTTCTGCATCACCCTGGTGTAGTTTGCTACATGCTCAACCTGCATTCGTGCTGCTTGCACTCTTTGCTTGGAACCACTGAAAATCAAGCTGCCTGCTTGTTACTCACTGGGAAAATTCTTCTTTGGTCCCCTGGAACCTCTGCTCGACCTCTGGAATTGAAAATGTCTTCTTCCTTCAACAAATCAAATTGCCCTCTGAAGCTTTTTGTGTTGCCTCTACGCAACTTCCTAGAGAAATTTTAGCCTCTTTGCAATGTACTTGCCGCATCTGGAAAATCTTCCTTCGGCTTCACTGTCCCTGCCCCTCTGACATCTGCGTCCCTTTTTGGTTCGAACTCTGTTACTGCTAGCTCGATCTGCCAAGGAATACACACTACTGGTGTGTTCTGCATCTACCCATCATCTTCTTCTTATAATCTTTCGTTGGACCTCCAATAACCAAGATTAAAACTTAATCAAGGGCCTAGATCATATCAGAGTCGATCCCTGTGAGTTTCTAGATGATTCACACCTTATCTCAATTGATATTGATTAATTAACCCCTTTTCCTAAGTTCAGACTTAGGAAATACTTAAAATAGGGTAATAATCTAATTAAGACACTTCTAGGTGGAATTTCTATAAACGATTTCTGGGTTATGGAGAACTCCTTTGTTTTAGCCTTTCCATAAAATTTCGAGACTAGAACACCTCCGATGCTACAAAAAATAACACATGGAAGAAAGAAGCGTCTTGGCCGTGATCTTGTTCCTCACCTTAAATTGGGGGTAAATTTTCAATCCTAGTCCAGTGGTACCCCGCTCAAACGCCCAATGGGTAGGAGGGGCACTACTTGTGAAGCCATGATTGAGATAACATAGCCCCATCTCTCCCTATTCCGTACTTACCACTTTCCATCTTACATTACAAGCCCTATTCCACCTCCATTCTTTGGTTTCAACTGACCATTGGTTCATTGAGATTTGGTACCCACACATCCTCATACCTGGGTAGGGCTTGAAAATGTACCCTAGGAGGTTGATGCAGCGAAAAGAAATAGAAAAGGCATATGATTGCCACAAGAAAAACAAAAGAAAATAAAAAAACAAAAGATGGTCGGGACTTACAAATTAGCACATGGGCAAAAGCTAAGCATAAGCTCTACCTCTTTCATATGGCCATCATCTGGTTCCTGGACCAATATTGCACTATCTCATAGAAGACAAGGAACCGTTGCATGTCCCAACCCCTGATGGGCGACGAATTGCCCCATCCTTAAGAGGATAAAAACTGCTATACATCATATGAAGCAAGTTCTAATTCTTTGAACTACAAGTAGTAATATAAAAAAGAATCAAGAAAAGGTAAAGGGCCGAGGTAACTCATGCTTCCTTGGTTGCTTCCTCCTTGCACCTATACACCCAAGATGAGGTACTCCATCATAGTTTGTCCCTTTGACCATGGAACTTGGCCATGAAGTCTTTTCCCCTTCGTTCCATCATTATTCACATGGTACCTATTGATTGAAGGGTGGACAAGGACATGTTACTTCCCCCTGGGGGTTGAAAACACCTAATAGGATTGCTTATTAACCACTCCTACCTAGGGAGGTAACACCATTATGTGATTAATGCCCCAATTTTGGAAGAGAAGCTTTATATGAAGTGTTAATTTTCCCATTTCTTTCAAGCATGGCTCACTTAGATTGAATAATGATTAAATGTACCTAATGGTGAAAGTTGCAACAATGGATATTTTGTGTAATTGACTGGTGGTTCCTCAACGCAAGCCCTTAGGAGGCATCCGCTAGTAGGACGTTAGCATTTCGGCTTGCACATGTGGAGATTCACTTTATTTCACAAACGCTACAATGTCGACTTGTGACCTTGACTAGTATTTTCCCGTTATTTTAATTGTTAGGGGGCTTGTAGGCTAATTAGTCATTCGTATGCCTCATATAAGTAGAAGAACATGTCCTTGTAACTTCTCATCATCACACCTTTGGATTTTTGGCCTCATTAGAGGAATTCAAACTTGTTCTCTTGTGGATGCTTTGCAGATCTTGGATGCATTTTGATATTTGGAGCTGATCTTGGATATTCTTTGGAGCTATTCTTTGGTCTAATGGATGGAAATATTGCACGTTATCTTGTAAGTGCATTTTATTGTTGAATATCTATTTCTTGATGTCATGGAATTATTGATTCAGGTTATGCTTAATTGTGCCCTAATTTGTTGAGGATTAATTGAATTGCTATCCAGATGAATATTGCATGCATTACTGATACATAACATGTAATGAATTGTCCTAGTGGTGAGCTCCTAGAAGCTCTCCTGTGAAAATCCATTTTTCCATTGCATGATAAATGCTTGAAATTTCATTACTAGAGCATCAAATTTCGGCCTCGTTAGGAACATTTGCGGCTAATCTATCTCATCTGAGATTCCATATTCCCAAGAGAGAAGGGACTGGTCTAGTTGGTTGGTGATCATACTCTATTTCTGTCCATATTCTCTCTCTCTCCCCTAATTTGGCCCTTTCAAGGCCAAGCTAGGAAACTAGGGCTTTCTGCGAATCCCTAGGCAAACAGAGTTTTGGTGATTGGAGAGCCTAAATATCAAGGGGATAACATTTGCCACAAAATCTATTGTTTTGGTGGGTGTTGACCATTGAAATGTACCCAAATATTTTTTGAGGACTCCATGCCCGAGGATGTAGCAGAGGATTCATGTACAATCAACGTTTTTCAACATTACTTCTTTTCATTTTATTCTGTTGTACTCAGATTCCACAAGCCCTACGAGGATGATGTAAAGTGATGTTAGTGTGATGGGTTGAGTCATGTAACAGGCCTAGGTAACTTGGGACCTTGTCATCAAGTGAGTTTACTCTGGGAGGTTTTTTTCACTTGGTTAATTATTATATCTTTACAGGGACTTAATAATTAATTGAGCTTTTTTCTCCAAGCATAAACCCAAAGCTGGAGTACGGCTTGAAGTCGAGGCCTTGGGTGAATCCTAGTGTCTAGAGTCATTGTATATTACTACACTAGATTACTCGTAAAATTTCGTGGAATTCGATTAGGTCTAGGGGTCATTTTTAAAATTCCCCGCAAGGCGGAAATTTGAATAAAATCTGAATGTAATATGTAAAAAGTGATGTCTAGAGAAGTTGTATGGGGTATGTGTGTTCAAAATTACATCTCTCACCCTCAACTTTCTACTATAACACACTTCGAGGGGTAAAAATAAGTTCTAGACCCTCAAAACCCACTTTTCCCAAGCTTAGTGGGAAATCTAGCAATAAATTAAACCGGAAATAAATTAAATGGAGAAAGATAAATGCTCCATGTGACAAAATGACATGGAAATGACTTGGAAATTAGTTCAAGTCAAAGGACAAGTGGAGGTGATTTGGCACCTTACTTCATTAATGTTATTCCCACTAGTGTTTTAAAAAACGACCGAGCCGATTCAGAATCGATTGAGCCGACTGAGGCAGACCCCTGCCTGGGCCGAATTGGTACAAAAACCGGGCCATAGCCAGTTTGTTACTGAACCGGCTGAGCCAGTCACTGATTCGGCCATTTCGGTAACAAACCGGCCAACTCGGCCGAGCCAGTCAAACCTGGGTCGCAACTCAAAAGGTGAGGGAAACGAACTTGAAATTGGGTTTAATTTTGGTTTTAGGGTTTTGTTATGTCCTTCTAACCTCTCCCAACCCTATAAAAGCTACCCAACCCCTCACATTTCCTCACAACTATCTCATTGCAATTGTGTGAGCATTTGTGAGGAATTTGTGAAGAGTTGTGGAGTTGGTTTTTGGAGCAGCAGTGAGGAGTCTCTTGGGCAATCATTGGAGCAACAGTGAGGAGCTTCTTGGGCAGCTATTGGAGCAACATTGAGGAGTTAGTTTGTTGGAGCAACATTAAGGAGGCTAGAGTCTAGAGGTATTTTTTTTCACTTCTAAAATCTGTCTTTCTTTGTTTTTTTTTTGCAAGTCTGGAAATTGAAAAGAGTATTTTTTGTAAAAGAAATGAACATTGAAGCGTTTTTTTTTGTTTTTGTTTTCATTTTCAGATTTTTTTCCTTTCATTTCCAAGTCCAAATATCGGAAAATAGCTCCTAGAATGAAAGATGTTGCTTTGGCATATGCTGAGATGATTGATAATCAAATGCATTGCAAATTTTGTCATAGAAAAATTAAGGGAGGTGGAGGGGGCATTCATAAGCTGAAACAACACTTGGATGGTGTTAGAGGCCAAGTTATTCCATGTGAAGCACCAACAGAACAAATTGGGGAGATTAGGAAGGAGTTACTAGATAAATTTGAGAAGTTTGAGGAAGAAAAAGCTAGGCAAAAGAAATAGAGGCTGAAATTGGGAGGAAGAGTATAAAACACATGATGGCTGCCAACCCCAATTTTGATTATGAGGGCTCTTCATCTCTCCCTTGCATTGATGCATCCAACGCCTTTTGCTATGTTCCTCCCTTTTTGGAGTTTATTCAAGAAAAGGGTAAGGGTAAAATGAAAAAGAAGGGTGATATCAAAAGTTATTTCACACCCTCCTCTTCCTCTGATATCACAAATGGTCCTCAAGCCAATAGAGGTCAAAAGCAACACACTTTAGATGACCATTGGAAGAAAGAATTGAGAGAAACTGCCTGTGATTACATAGCTAGATGGTGGTATGATGTTGATATTCCCTTCAATGCTTCTCGTTCACCATATTATGTCCTATGTTTGATGCCATATTTGCTATTGGAAAGGGCTTCAAAGGCCCTACTATGCACGAGTTAAGGGGATTTCTTTTGCAAAAAGAAGTTTTTTCCATTGATGAATATTTGAAATATTTCAAAAGCTCATGGGCAAAATCAGGATGTACCATCATGTCAGATGGATGGACTAATCAAAGGAAGCGTACCATCATAAACTTTCTTATCTTTTGCCCACAAGGAACCATGTTTCTAAAACTAGTTGATGCATCTGATAGGGTGAAAGATGCACACTTGTTGTTTCAGCATTTGGATGAGGTTGTTGAAGAGGTGGGGGTGGCTAATGTTGTTCAAATCATCATAGATAATGACTCTAACTATGTTCTTGTTGGTAAAATGTTAGACGAAAAACACAAAACAATCTTTTGGACCCCATGTGCTGCACATTGCATAGACCTCATGCTTGAGGATATTGGCAAAATAGATTGGGTCAAGAACACTGTAGAGCATGCCAAAAGCATAACAAAATATATCTATAATCATTCATGGATTTTGAACCTGATGAGGAAACACATAGGGGGTAGGGATATTATTAGGCCCACCATCACTAGATTTGCAACTCATATTTTGACATTGCAATCTATGCTTTCCCAACATAGAAACTTGCAAAGGGTGTTTTCCAATGATGAATGGAATGAATGTCAATGGTCTCGCAAACATGATGGCAAAGATGTGAGAAAGAAAGTTAATGAAGAAATATTTTGGAAATAGACGGCAGAGATTGTGAAGGTTGCTGAGCCACTGGTTAAGGTGTTGCGGTTGGTGGATGTGGAAAGATTGGCTATGGGCTTCATTTATGAGGCTATGGATCAAGCAAAGGAGCAAATAAAGGAAACATACAAGGATAGAGTGGCTAAGTATGGGCCCTTTTGGGAAATCATTGATCAAAGATGGAACAATCAACTCCATCGCCCTATACATGCAGCTGGGGTTTTCTGTACCCAAGGTGTCATTATAAAGCTCTGGAGGTAGAAGCTTTGACCGGGAGGTTAGAGATGGATTGATTGACTGCATTGATCGCATGGTCCCTAAGGAGAGTGATCAATTGGAGATACACCGACAGATCACTTGTTTCAGCAGAGCCACATGTACTCTTCTCAGATGTAACAAATGTCCTTCATCAATTTTGGAATAAACAGTAATATCATCTAGATAGGTCACAATAAACCTTCCAATTTCATCAGCAAAAGCAATATTTATTGCTCTTTGAAATGTGGCTCCAACATTCATTAACCCAAAAGACATCTTCACATACATGAAGGTACCCCATGGAGTAGTAAAGGTTGTTTTATCTTGATCATCAAGGTGAACTAAAACCTGATTATAGCCTGAGAAACCGTCTAATAAAGAAATCCTAGAAGTTCTAACTACCTTCTGTAAAATATGATCCATTTTTGATAAAGGGTAGTTGTCCTTTAAGGAAACTTTATTAAGGTTTCTAAAATCTATGCATAATCTGATTTCACCTGTTTTCTTCCTAGTTGGCACTATGTTGGAAACCCATTTAGAGTACCTAAGAGGGAATATGATTTTAGAGTCATACATTCTTTTATTTTCTCTCTCAATTAAAGGCATCAGTACTGGATTTATCCTTCAAAGTTTTTGTTTAAATGGTTTCTGTTCCTCTTTAATTGGAATTTTATGTTGTATACTCTCCGTATCATAAGTTCTTAGATCTTCATAGCTCCAAAGAAAAACATCACTGAATTCTTTAAATAAAGCAATGTATTTTTGTTTTTCAGCATTTGGGAGTGACTTGGATAGTTTTATGATTTTAGGATATCTTTTCACTGCCTATGTTGCATTCTTCCATTGCTGCCCCTGTGGGCTCAACCTTAGGCGTCTTAGCCACATCATTGAAATCAAATAATTCTTCCAGTGGAACTAGACCTCTAGGTAAAATGTTATCCTTTAACTGAAGTGTTTCAAACTCTTCTTCTTTTGGATCTATCTTAAGCAATTCTAATTTATTTACAACTTTATTTTTGTGTATATTTACTTCTGAGTTTTCTAGCTGCCTTTCTTCATTGGAATATACAACTATTTGATTTTCTAATTCACACTCAAAGTCTATACTATCATCTTCAAATTCATCCTTAGATTGCAGAAAACTTTCAATTTGTTTATCACTGGCAAACACTTGCCAATACTTCATATCATCTGGTACAGCTAGTCGATGTTTTACTTACACTGTATATTGTCGATTAGGATAAGGCATTTTACAGGAGCTCGCTGAAAAAGCTAGACTATTTGCCAGGATATTTTGATTTCTAGGAATTGCAGAAAGGTCAAATTCCACAAAACTCTCTAGAAAGTCAAGCACAACATTTCTATATGCTCTCAATCTAGGGTGTTTGGCTGAATACTCTCCTTTGATTTGTTTTATGATTAACTCAACATCCCTTTGAATGGAGATTCTCTTGGCGCCTATTTTTTTTAACAATTGCAATCCTAATATAAGGGCCTCATACTCGGCTATGTTGTTTGTAGTCCAGTGTGGAAAAAGTCTGCAAAAAATCCCAATTTAATCCTAAAAATGCGATTTTTTAAACTAAACGATTTAATCCCCCGACTTTTTGGCGACTTTTTCAGAAAGGAAAAAATCACGATTTAATCGTTATACTCCCGATTTAATCGAGAGTCAACCCAAAAAGTCTGCCTCCCTCCCAGGCTGCAGATAAAGAGGCCGCAAAGGCGAAAATGATATAATTTTCTCTTGTTTAATCTTAAGGCAGAGAGTGGAATCTTTCAAGCATAGCCCTAGAAATTTGATGATAACGTTGTGTTGTGCAATTTGTTTTGTTGTTGAATCTTAATTTTGAGCATTATAGTTGGTTGGTGTTACTGAGAAAATTAATTGCTTGGTTGCTATATTCTGTTGAATGTTGAAACATATATGGCTATTATTGGTTTGCTCTTGCTGGATGTTATGTCTGCAAAACAATAGGGATCTATATGAGATGTGCAAAAAAATACAGAGAAGAGACGTTAGCCAAAGTCGAAGCTGTCAAAAGGCTGCTATAAGAAACTGAGAAGACTACAAAAAAGAAGTGCATACCTACCTTGATGAGCATGATTGTGAGACATAAGAGCAAGAGGACAAGGAGTATCCAGACTAGCAAGCAAGGAAGTGTAAATAGTTGAAGAACATTCCCAAGAATGCTGTTACGATCATAATTTTTGTGGATAATGTTGAAAAACATTGGTGATAAAATGCACTTAGAATGCAGACTGCAAGATTGTAACATCCTTTTAGTGATCGAATTCACATGTAAAGAATGACATTGTAGTAAAACACTTAAAACACCTCTAAACTATGACTTTGACTCTAGATGTTAAAAAAAATAAAAAAAATGAATAATTTTGTATATTTTTAATTTTGCCGACTTTTTCAAAAAACTCCTGACTTTAACGAGTTTTTCAACTTTTGGACCCTTGCCGAATTAATCCCGACTTTGACTTTTTCCACATTGGTTTGTACATTGAAAGTTGAGCTTTCATGAATGACATTCAACATGATTATTTCTTGTATTTGCAACCCACACTCCTTCTCCAGAATCATCTTTGCTACAAGAACCATCAAAGCTCATGTTCCAAAGAGGTTCAGGAAGAGTGTTTTGTTCTATTGTTTGTGTTTGGTTTGGATCTGTTTTAGAAATTTAGTTTCTGCTCTAATCACCCGAGTGTCAATGTCTCCATCATTATAAAGAATGAAAGAGTCTAAATCTGAGTGAACAGAGTATAGAGGATAGTTGTGGGGCTTCTCTTGACTACTCACCATGAATTTCATCAAAGTTTCCCTATATAATCTTCTTTGCTGGCCAAACACTGATATGGTGGCAAAGGTCATATCCATCTGTAGGGTCCCTTGTAATTTTGCTCCCCATGAGCGTGACAACAACATGCCATACATAGGCAGAATATCTGCAACCACTATGTCCATTACTAGACTTTTGGCCGAGATTTGAGCTAAAGTAACACATAGGTCTTTGATGAGGCCTAAACATCTTACTTTGCTGGAATCGAAGGAATATAAGTCTTTATAAGGTCTGGTAATATCAAGTCCCAGTTTCTCCATAACAACTTTAGGCATTAAATTGTGGGAAGCACCTGAATCTAGCATAGCATTATGGAGAATCTTATCATGAATATTTAGGCTAACATAGAATGGAGGAACATCCCTTTCCTGTGGTTTGCCCTCAACTTTTGGCCCAAATAAGAGTTCAGGCTGGTCATCATTCAAATTAACAGAATTTGTGTTTTGCCCTATGTTCAGAGCTTTCATCAATTGAGGTCTGTACATATTTTTGTTCATTAACTTTGTTAGGGCTATAGGAATGTTCAGTTTTGCTAATTCATTCTCAATGTTGAACAATGTTTGAATCTTAATTTGGTTGGGAAGATCAGATTGATTTGTAATTTCTTTTGATATAGGCTCTTTTCGTTGACTTGTCGTTGGATATCAGTTTGAGTAGTTTTGGAAACACTATCAACTATATTTTTTTATAGGAGTTTCTACTTTCTTTTTGCCAGAATTATCAACAACCTTCTTAGGAAAATTATCTGTGGTTTTCTTAGCATCAATGTCAGAGGATTTCTTAGCAGGATTCTTAGAGTTTTATTGTTGAGAGTGTCTGAAGTCTTTTTGCTCCTAATGTTATACTTTATGGACTTCCATAATGGCATTCTCAAAACCTTGTTTATATTTATCTGATTCTTCAGAATCAAGTTTGGTTTGAGTTAGGAGGAAAAGTTCTTTGATCAATGATTTCCAAAATGGGCCCATATTTAGCCACTCTATCTTTGTATGTTGCCTTTATTTGCTCCTTTACTTGATCCATAACTTCATAAATGAAGCCCATGGCCAATCTTTCCCCATCCACCAACTGCAACACCTTAACAAACTGGCTCGGTTAACTCGGTTGGCTCGGTCGGCTCGGTAACAAACTGGCCACCGAACCGGTTTTTCTACCGAGCCGGCTTAGCTAGGGGTCCAGCTTGGTCGGTTCGGTCGAATTCGATTCAATCCGGCCGAATTTTAAAACACTGGCTGTGATAGGTCCCTGGTTAAGAGGGAGTCTGAAAAGAAGTTTCTTACTTGGAAGAAACTTGGAAAATTCCTAAGCAGGAAGCTTATTGACATTCCTTTGTGATAAGAATGAGTACATTTCTTTAATGGAATATGTCCTCCTGTTTGAAAAGGAGAGATAGACATGTCGTTCTATTCTTCCCCTAGGAAGACAAAATGGAGGATTGTGTAATCATTTGGCATCTGATGCTCTTTGAGGATGAGATAGGGCATCCAACAGTAAGAGTAGTCGTGGAGGACCAATATTCTTTGTGGGACTAGGGAGTCCAAGAAAAGAATAGTCCTTATGGAGCATAGCTTGAGTGAACCCTGGTGGGGTATGTTCCTAGAGAGACAGTGATGAGTATGTCTATAAAACATTGGTCTCGCCAACATTGTGCTCTGATCTTGTGGAGAGATAGAGATGTTAGTCAAGGTCTTGCTATATAACAATGCTGGTTGATATGATGCTATACAAATGAGTTACAAATCTGAATTCTTCTTATGAGAAATTCTTCAGATTAAGAATGACCAAGTACCATTATGAATACCTCCCTAGTTAAGAGGGAGTGTTGTAAGATGTAACTAGGTTCGGTCTTCATAATGACATGTAAATATGATCTTTGTAAACGATGAAATAAAGAGAATAAAATTATTTTTGTAATTCCTTGCTTCATGGGTTTCATGAGCAAGATTTTTTATTCTAGATAGCTCCCATTGAGAGCTTTAGGATTTGTCAAAGAGTCAATGTCATGTATGAAGATATGTCAAATGTATTCTAGTCTATAGGATTGTAAAATAGCCCTCCAAAGATGAGCACGATTCTCCTCTTCATGTCGTCTTCTAGAAGGAACAACTAACACAAGTCGGTTCACAAATAAGAGACACATCCCTTCGTTGAATACATGTCGGCTTATTTAAAGGGACAAACTACTATAAATACGTGGCTAGGATCTCTGCATTTACATAGTTCACAAGTTCGGATTCCTTTGAGATTTTTGGATGACCATTACAGAAAATAGTTCGGATTCCTCTAAAGTTTTTCAGGTGACCTAGAACAGTGACAAGTTTGGATTCGGTTAGGAGACTACTGTCACTGCTATAAGAGGTTCTGATTGTAGAGTAATCACAGTTCGAGATTATAATAGAGAGACATAGTTTCGGATAAGGATATCACTACAGTTCAGCTATCATTACAGTCATTTCGGAATTCTATGAGAGAGTCCCAGTGCTATGAAGGAAACCTTAGATCAGTGCTATAATAAAGAGCACAGTGCTATCTCAATATTGATGTTATGACAATATTGTGAGCTCGGTGCCTTTACAGTGTTATTAGGTCTATCTCAGTGTTGATGTAATCACAGTAAGAAGGATGACCATCACAAAAGTAAGGTCTCGGGAATATGACAATGAGAAGGTCTCACAGTAAAGGAGATATCAATGTGGAGACAGTGATAAGATCTCGATGATAACTATGTCTTGATGCAAAGAAGGTCAAAGCGGAAGAGGAGTCAAGAAGAAGAGAAGACAGTCAAGAGAACTAGTGTCTTGGTCTTGGAGTGGCTAATAGGTCAAGCGTCTTGGTCTTGGTATTCGTCAATTGGAATCTCTATGAGAAGAATTTGTGTGGGTTTTCCTCTGAAAGAGTGAGAGGTTTTGGCACTGGCTAATAGGCTACATGTTGTGTCTCTTGTCTATTTATGTTCATGCATTGGTTATTGTTTGATGAAGAATAATACTAATAATCTAACAAAAAGAAGATGCTAATCTAAAGAAGTAAAAAGCATTCAAAACCAGTCACTAATGGAAGTGAAATCCCCTAATGCTAATGCCCTAGATTTCTCGACACTAGCAACTCCAAATTTCTCCCAACCATTCGTAGTCGAATGCGATGCTTCAGGGCTTGGAATTGGAGCAGTATTAATGTAAGACAACCATCCTATAGCCTTCGAAAGCAGGAAGCTTAATAAACGGGAAAGCTTGAAATCAAATGACCAAAAGGAGATGCCTTCCATCATACATGCCTTAACTAAATCGTGATAGTACCTGCTTGGAAGTAAGTTCTCAATTCGCACTGACCACAATGGTCTTCAATTCCTACTTAAACAAAAAACATTATCAACAAAAAAAAAAAATGGATGGAGAAGTTTTCTGCATTCGACCTGGAAATACTGCACAAAAAGGGAAAGGAAAATGTCATCGCCGATGTACCTTCACAGAAAGATGATGACAACATAACATGCATCGCCTTGGTAGGTGTTCCTGATTGGTTAGACGAAATACGAGCTAAATATGCCAAGGATTTGGATTGTGGTTCTATGATTGAGAATATCAGTCAATATGCCAACTTTGAATGGAAAAATGACATATTGTTGTACAAAGGGAGAATTTATCTAACTCCATCATCCAAATTTAGAATGAAAATTCTAAAAGAATCTCACAGTTCTCCTGCAACTGGACATGTTGGATTCTTCAAAACCTACTACAACATTCGACAATCATTGTACTGGAAAGGTATGAGTAAGGAAATCCAAAAGTATGTCGCTGAATGTGATAATTTTCAGAGAAGTAAAAGTGAAAATATTCCAACTCCTGGGTTACTACATCCGTTACATATTCCAAATAAAAAATGGAAAGAAATCTCAATGGATTTCATTAAAGGATTACCTACGTTTGATGGCAAGGATAAGATATTTGTCGTAGTAGATAGACTCACCAAATATGCCTACTTCATAGCAATCAGGGAAACTAACACAACCAAGCAAGTTGCGGAGGTTTTTTGTAAAAACATTTACAAACTACATGGTTTCCCGAAGGTTATTGTTAGTGATATAGACGCAAAATTTAGAGGCAATTTTTGGAAGGATTTCTGCCACCAAGCAAGAATATCTCTCAACATGAGTTTGGCTTATCATCCCCAAACAGAAGGTCAAATTGAAGTTGTAAATAAATGTTTGGAAGCATATCTTCGTTGTTTCGTCACCGACAAACAAAACAAATGGCCTCAATGGCTGCACCTAGCAGAATGGTGGTACAATACCACCTATCATACTTCAACCAAAAGGACTCCTTTCCAAGCCCTATATGGCTATGAATCACCCAAGTGGAAGGATTTTGCATTACACAATTCTAAGGTTCAAGCTGTAAGGAACCACTTGGAGGAAAACCAAAGAATTATTAATTTGTTAAAAGAAAATTTAACAATGGCACGCAATAGAATGAAGCAACAAGGCAGCCAACACCGCACAGAACGAGAATTCAAAGGAGACTAGGTTTTCATCAGACTTCAACCTTATAAGTAGTTATCATTTAAACAACAAGGGAAAATAAGTTAGCTCCTAAGTATTATGGGCCATACCAAATAAACAAAAAAATAAGTAGCGTAGCTTATGGATTGAAGCTACCTTACAATTGTCGAATCCACAACGCGTTTCATGTATCAAGTCTCAAAAAATTACTGGGACAAAATCAAACAGCTCAAACAGAGATACTTGAGACTGACGAAGAAGGAAGGATCATATTAGAACATTAGGGTATACTCGCTACCCGAGAGAAAGTACTACGATCCAAGACTATTAAATAATATCTTATCAAATGGAAGAGACCGTGAGAAGAAGATTCATCACAGGAATCAAAACGTTTTCGTCAACAACACCCAACCTTACCTATGCTTTGAGGACAAAGCATTTTAAGGGAGAGGCAATGCTATGAATAAATATTCATAAACTAAATATTAATTAAATAAAATCTTAAAATCATAAAATATCAATAATTAATAATTTAATTTAATATCCATTAATTATGAAAGGGCATTATTGTTCAAAAGACATGACTTTTAAGGAACCTTGTGGCCTGTCAATGCCTATTATGGTGAACCGGCCAAGGCATTGTAGACCATCAATTCGTTCTTAACAATTAGTAAAATATATGTATAAATTCAGTGTGAATTTTCAGTCTAATTCAGTATACAGTTCTGGGTTCTCCTAACATTTTGCTTCTATTTTGTTTGCATTTTTGCTACAACGGTTTGCATGTCCATTTTTTTTACAAGTTTGTGCATTTTTTCTTTATTTTTTTATAGCATTCATGGCTCAATCAAGGGCAACATGGAAGGGGCAAAGGAAGGGGAAGAATGTCCCCATTGGTGATGCCCCTCATGTTCCAATTTCATTAGGGTATGCAAGTGTTTCTTCTATTGGAAGCGGGGCTGCAACAACAACATCAAATGTTGAGGGCGGAATGAATTTAGAAAGACAATAGACTCAAGAAAACAAATATCCCTTGGAAGTATGTCATAAGTGATCAAGGGTCAAGCAACAAGTTGAAGGGAGGAGATAATGTTGCTTGGAAATGCAACTATTTCAACAATTATTTCAAGAGCACTTATTACCGTGTGAAAGCTCATTTGTTGGCCTTACCAGGTTATGGAATTGGAGCATGTACATGTGTCTTTAACTAAGAGGAAAGAAATGGAAAAAGAGACCAATGTTGGTGTGGTAAGCGTGGCTACATCATCTCAAAAAAACAAGAATGGTGATCCCCTTCCATTCTTGAGGGAAAACAACAACAAATTTCCATTTGAGAATTTTGGTGGGGGTGGGTCAAGCAACAAAAAGAAAGGTAGTGGCACTTGTTCCAATGGACAATATTTTTCAGAAAGAGAGACGTGAAGAACTTGATCTCACCATTGCTTTTTTTTTTTTTTCTACCAGAACTTCATATCCTTTAATGTTGCACACTCACCTTTATTTCTTAAGATGTGCCAAGCTCTAACTCAAGGGGCTCCATCAGGTTATGTGCCCCCTGGGTCAGAGAAACTTAGAACCACATTGTTGACTAACGCAAAGAAAGAGGTGGACAAAATGCTTGATCCTATTAAACTAGCAAGGCCACCATTTGGGGTTATTATTGTTTCTAATGGATAGATAGATCCAGCACACCACCCACTCATCAACTTCATGGTGTCTTCCTTGAATGGACCAATTTTCTTGAAATCAGTGGATGCACTTGGACAATACAAGGATGCACAATATGTTGGTGAGTTGTTCATTAAAATTATTGAAGATGTAGGTGTTGATTCTTGTGTGCAAATGATTACAGACAATGCACCTCAAAAAGAATCAAGGACACAAAGTTAGATGATGCTAGGTGGTAGAGGGTAGATCTCACTATTAAGATCATGGACCTTATCATTTCTTTGCTACGTTTTGCAGATACAGACAAACCCATCCTCGGAGAAGTTTATGAGGGATGAGATTCCATGATTGAGTTCGTGAGGACCATTATTTTATAGAGTGAGTGCCTTGAGTATGAGACATCATCAGAGGCCTTTTTCCCACCATTCTGGATATTCTTGTCAGCAAATGGGACAAGAATTGCACACCTTTGCATTGTTTTGGCTTAGTCATTGAACCCAAAATACTACAACCATAGTGGCTGAATGGTGGACCTTCCCGCAGATTCCCTCCTCACATGGATGGTGAAATTTCACAGGGGAGGAAGGATGCATTGAGGCAGATTTTTCATGATAGAGCATCCCTTGATGAGGTGGATGATGCCTTTGCAAAGCTTTCCACTAGCACTGGGCAATTTGCAAGCTATGATGTGATTAGAGACAGGGGGGCTAAGAAGCCCTATTCTTGGTGGGCAACTCATGGGGCAACAAGCCCTCCTCTACAATAGTTAGCCATGAGGCTCCTCTCTTAGGTGACTTCATCCTCTTGTTGTGAGAGGAATTGGAGCACATATGGGAATTTGTATAGTGTCAAGAAGAGCAGGCTTGAGTAGTCCAGGGCAGAGACAATGGTGTATGTGCATACCACCTTCGTTTTTTTTATAGGTAGAGGGATGAATGGTTGAAGGGAAAGACAAAGATGTGAGATGTCTTTCCTGATGGTCTGGGCTTGGACAACAGTGTTGAGTTGACATTGGCCAACTTGGATCTTAATGACCCAGTGCTAGAGCTTGTCACTTTTGATGATGGTGATACTCTTGAGGGGTCATCCTCCACACCAATAGATGTAGAGATTACATTGGATACAGAGGAGGAGGATGCAAAAGAGGAGAGTAGTGGTGACCAGGATAGTGACGCTGATTTTGGTGATGATGATTGATGACTCATGAGCTACCAACTACCTTGTAGTTGTTTTGTATTTGCTATTTCTATTTTCCATTGGCATTGCTACTACCTATGTAACACATTTTAATTTTGATGACTTAATGAGAAAGTTGCAGTTTCTTGTCTTTCTCCTATTGGATCATTGATGAATCTGTCACAATTGTATTTGTATGCATAATGTTACGTTGTAAAACTTACAAATTTTAAATTTACAATGTAGAATCTAGATTTATGTATGAATTTGTATCATGAATGAGAAATTATGTAAATATCTATTTAGTATTATTAATAATAATAATAATAATATATAACGTGTCCTAGGTGTCCTGTTCTGGGGGGTCTACGTGCCCATGTTGGACATTTTCGTGTCCTAGATGCCCTGTATCCCCAGGTGACTTAGGTAGCGATGGAATCCATTTTGTCCACAACATCATTATTACCCAACCTGTCTAGAGCATCAAATGAGTTTGAGGTTTACAAGGTCTCAAGGACATGAGCATAATAATAATCTAGGATGCAAATTTTGCATTTCTCTAGGTATCCTTGAGATACAAGAACTTAGAAATCCAAAGAGTAGGTGGGAGTGGGCCATCCTATTACCACCACAACAAAAAATGCTTTTGGAAGGGCACACCACCCCTTTCCTAGTTGTTGAGGTTGTCGGCTTATTAGGTGTTGACATGACCTTAATAATCGATTGGCTGTGTAAATCCTTCAAGGTTACATTTGATTTATTGGTATATGAATTCTTGCAGACCACTTGAACCCATCCATTGCTAGAATCATTTGTGGTCCAAGTCACCATCTAAGCTTGAGGTTGGGGTGCCTAGTTGGTATCGGCATGGGTTAGGTTAAGTTTAATCATTAACAGTGAATTTTGGTTCTCACGGCTCAAGTATTGGTGGGTTAAAGCATTGAATCCGTTGTTTGAGCGACCTATCCCCCACTGGGATCTAGACAAACTCTTTCAAGTCTATGGGCAAATCAGTTTAGAGATATGCCTTCTTCTTTTTTTGGCTAAGGGTTAAAGATCCACTTTTAGGCTCATGCTAGATGAAATTGCCTAATGACTTAAAATTCATTTGAGGAAAAGCTAGAACTGCATATGGTGTTTCCACAAATCCAAGGAATTGCAAGCAACAATGGGATCACAATACCCTTACCATGTCCTCTGGAGATGTGCGTTCAACAAAATACCCTAGTAGTTTGTGTTGTTTATACTTAGATAACTCTATATTCAGAGTCAAAACATATGAATGGGAATGTCCTAGGGAGATCTATCATAACTCATGGAAGACTTTTGAGACAAACTTCACGTGTCTCTTTTGGGGAATGGACCATTATTCTCCTTATTACTAGTGACAAAATTGTTTGTGAACAGGCATATTTGTGTTGGAATCAAATGCTCCACATAAGGATCTCACAGGCCCAATGGTAGGAGTCATGCCAACTAAGAAAATAAGGTAGGAAGGAAATGTGACAAGGGACAACAATGACAGCAAGGAAATGCTAGAAACCATTCTTTCAATAGAGCATCTATTGATTTTTTATCCATTTTCTTGATTAGTGCTTAAAATTATAAGTTGTATAGTAGGACATCGTTCCACCTCTCTTGCTTTAGATTCTAAGTTTCATCCACAACTTCATTAGCATCCTTCTCTACTTGAATTCTTTTCTAGATTCTGTTCCCAATCTCATGCAATTATGAAAATAATTTGAACGGAGCTTTGTATCAATCTTGTGTTCTGTTACTCATTGGGGATGTCTTTGGATGTTCTCTTCTTGATACCATCCTTTGTTTCCTTGGAGCCCGGACATGCTCTATCTGGTCCCTAACCTCCAGGCTCCTTCCCACCATTTTGGAAACTTGATTTCATCTCCCCATAGACTATTGCAAATTGAGCTGCCTCTATATTGGATATGACCTTTTCTTCTCTAGGCTACTCTCATATTTGTGTTGGAATCAAATGCTCCACATAAGGATCTCACAGGCCCAATGGTAGGAGTCATGCCAACTAAGAAAATAAGGTAGGAAGGAAATGTGACAAGGGACAACAATGACAGCAAGGAAATGCTAGAAACCATTCTTTCAATAGAGCATCTATTGATTTTTTATCCATTTTCTTGATTAGTGCTTAAAATTATAAGTTGTATAGTAGGACATCGTTCCACCTCTCTTGCTTTAGATTCTAAGTTTCATCCACAACTTCATTAGCATCCTTCTCTACTTGAATTCTTTTCTAGATTCTGTTCCCAATCTCATGCAATTATGAAAATAATTTGAACGGAGCTTTGTATCAATCTTGTGTTCTGTTACTCATTGGGGATGTCTTTGGATGTTCTCTTCTTGATACCATCCTTTGTTTCCTTGGAGCCCGGACATGCTCTATCTGGTCCCTAACCTCCAGGCTCCTTCCCACCATTTTGGAAACTTGATTTCATCTCCCCATAGACTATTGCAAATTGAGCTGCCTCTATATTGGATATGACCTTTTCTTCTCTAGGCTACTCTCCTTCGTGTGTGGGTTGAGGTCAAATTTAGAAAAGAAATCTGATGCCATGCTTACTATTTTCTTATCATTCAGATAACCCAAGACATTCTCTACTATTATCTGTTAGCATCAAAGGATTGTAAATGTTTTTGATGTGCTAAATTTAACAAAGAGCACTGTAGCCCCATACCTATTGACCCCTTGTTTTATTGTGCCTTACTTCGACATCTCATTAAAAATTGCAATTTGCAATTAAAAATGATTAATCAAAACATGATAGCCATACCTAAATGATTACTGTTTTCTTGGATAATGCGTGATGTTTGCTGATCAAATTGAAGTCACTTGCACATAGTGGAGCTAAATGGATGCCCTGTCTTCCTGCACAATTCTCCTCAGTGCAGATAGGATGCACACACCATAAAGACATGGAGGGAGAAAATAAAAGAAATATTTGATTAACAATATTGCAAAGTTACACGCCTTTCACACACCTACAAATCACTACAGGAGATAGATTTATAACACCCCTAGTTACTTAAGTGGTTTAACCACCAAACTCTTAACTGTGATATATAACGTTACACTAGTCACATGTTTAGCAATTAAAGTGACATAAACATTGCAATCTTCTGGTAACACTTTATGGACTGTTACTGCTTAGTCATCAACTTATAGGTTACACATTTCCACACATTTTCATATTGTGTCTCAATCCTAGTTGCTATCTCACTCAGAAATAAGATACTCTCCCCTTGTAAATCTGTAAACCCAACTATGCTACCAAAATTTTGAACATGGTTTCACTCAAAGTTAAGAGACTTTAAAATAACATCAATTAAATAAAGTAAATAGAAAATGGCATGTTTAGAGGGAAGACAAAGTCAACAAAAAAATTTAGAACAAAGACAGGAAAAGTTATCGGATCATGGAAAATATTATTTTGGATCTATTCAACAAACAACATGTTTGTGCTTGTGCTCACAATCAGCAAAGATGGAGATATGAAACACGGGCACAATGATGCCTCTGCTTGCAACAGCAATTCATTTTGAAAAGTGGGGCTTCTTATGCACATTGAAGTTCCATGTGCATAACTCTTGGGAAAGCTACCTTTCATCCAACTTACTAGAACATTTTCTAACCATGACACCATATGAAATGATAATCACATCATTGACCACATTAATTCTGTCAACCAAATGTACAAGTCACTAAAAGACAAAACTGGCTGCATGGTGAAGTTTACTTATTGGAGAAGCTTAAGATGAACAGGCTCAATGTATTTTTTGGTTAAAATTAAATTCATCTCCAATGGCTTGTGTTTTGTGAGTTAAAATGTTTTTTTAACTAAACCGTAATACCCTGGTCAATACTGTGTGTGGTTATGTATATCTTTGAAAGATGCATTTGCTCCTCCAGATATTGAGGAAGATGTTCAGCTATGGCTAAACATTTATATGTTATGGTTTGAACACAATAGATGATGTTTATAGTCAATTGGGGTTATCTCAGGTGGTTGGGCAGAATGGTTGTTATCTCCCTCACCCAGTATCAATTCCTGTGAGTGACATGATGATGACAGATATTGTTGTAATGGCTACATGCCTATTAATATTGTTATATCGACCCTTACTCTCGCCCTCAGGCTGGGAGAGAGTATTTCCCTTGGAAAACAAAATAGCTGAATCATTGTTACTGTTGTATTAAGTTATTGTTTTTTGATTGGTGTCTAGTTGCTTTTTCTATTGAAGAATGGAAATTTTTTGTTTTACATTTTCTGAGATATCAGAATATTTTAGTGATTGATTGCAGGTTAGAAACAGGTGTACTTGCAAGAGCAAGGCCCTTTGGAGTTGAGATCCGGAATGTGAAATGCTTACGATGTGGTACATATGGCCACCAAAGTGGTGATCGAGAGTGCCCATTGAAGGATGCAATAATGCCCAATGAGGAAAGTCGGTTGAAGAGGGATGATCCTTTGACAGCACTCAAGGCACATACAGCCTCTGATGAGGTGAGTCTTTAGAGAAAGTTTTAAGGCTGAGACATATTTGTAGAGGACACAGCTGTAGTTGGAATGTTTCAAGGTGATGGCATATATAATATAATATAAGATAACTTCATCATATTTATCATTTTTGGTCACCAATGCAAGATTGTAGTAGGCACGTGCTACGTAGCGTCCAAGAAATAGTTGATCTTTGGGCTCATCTCTCATTGATTTTGGTTAGTTGAATTGGATAGTCAAAGTTGTTGACCTTTGATTTATTTTGATGAATTGGAACATTGTATCTCTCTGTTGAACATTTGATGACAGTCCAATAGAAGAAGAATCTTGAAAGGGTTTTCCCCCTTCTGGGGTTTTCCCCTGGTCTTTGACCAAATCTTGTGTCTCTCTTGCTTCATGTTCTTGGTTGTCTTCTATTGCAAATGAATTACTGTTCTATCTACAATTGCTCATTGTTATTGGAAGATTAAATTTGTGTAAAAGTGATTGCTAATTGAAGAAAGAATTGGGCTAAGTGTTTGTGATAGCATAGAATAGTAGAAATTTAACAAAGCATTGAGTTTGCCTCAAGTTGATTGGCTAAGATAGAGAGTTTAGGATCTCCTTCTTAGGGGCATCATTTGATGCAAGTTGATTTACCCCCAGCCCATTGTTTAGGGGAAGTCTGAGGCCTGTTGCTGCAAAATCTAGCAGGCTTGGTGCAAAGCCCCACTATGCAAAACCAGATTTCATGGCAACAAGAGAAAGGGTTTCTTGTCACCTTAGCAACCTTTCTCCTGCTCTTTAGTGGTATTGACCATAAGGGAGACTTCCCTAAATCACCTAAAGGATAATCAAATACTATGGTTCAAGGTGATGGAAGGGCCTATATATTCTATACCAAAGTTCAAGTACACCATTCCGAGACCAAATAGATGGCTATTATAAGTTAAGGGTTTTGATGATTTGCAATGATAGGGTGCATGATGTCAATAACAGCCAAATAGAAGGCCTTTAATTGGATAATCAACAACAGGAATTAAGGCCTTCAAATAAACACCTAGGATTATGGTTACTAAATGGAATTTTATAGCTGAAAATATGCATAAACAACAAATAAGAATGACCACAGCCCTAAAGAGGGAGGTTTAACGATGCAACAATGCTAGATATTTCGTTTGTATTATTTATTAATGCAATCCTTAATTTATCAACCATAAACATCCAACACAAATTCACTTTCATGCATTTTTCTACCCTAAAACATTAGCTGCTATCCCTACACATCTAGGAGAAAGGTAAAGGATAGGAATTTGATTAATTTAGAGAGTGATCAACGCAACTTGATTAAGAGGGGATGACTAGGGCATGCACTTGTAAAACCCTAACTATATTCCTTGTGAGGGAAGAATTTAAATACAAGGAATGCGCAATTAGATTTTCCTTATAGGTTTCTGTTAAAATTGGCAACTAGGGCCTAATTCCACTTTGGACAATTCATTTGATGGAGATGATTATTGCATTGAATTCCTCTTTTCGAGAGGAGCAAAATCGACCTAAAGATCATCAAATTTGGACAAAAAAAAATGTTTTTTTTGAATTTATGCCCACAAGTACAAATTATCAAGGTTGCCCATATCTTCATGTAGGCTCATGAAGCCCAAGCGTCATGTCTCTTGGCCCTCAACGATTTGTATAAATAGAGGCACCCTCCAACCTCATTTCACACATACATTGAGGAATAATTTTTGGTGCAGATTTGTTGTGAAAGAGAGCCGCAGACATAGGGTAGCTTGAGCGAAGGCTAGAAGGATTGTTTGGTGCAGCTTCCTTGTCAGAACAGACCACTTGATTGAATGTGAGTTTGGGGAATATTTTCACATGCTTTTATACTCTGGTTTAAGCCGCAGGAAAGGCTACTACAACAGCAGGTTAGAAGCACTTGTGGAGAGGCCAAATGGCCTAATTTGAGTCCTCTACCTTAGCCGCAGTCAAGGAGAGTAGGCCACAGTATAAACAGAGGGTGTTACCCTAGTTTGTGGGCAGATTCATGTTATTGTTAGTACAGGGCTGCTGTAGGGTGCCTTGACGAGGAGCCTCAAGTCCTTGTTCATTGTTGGATGCCTGGAAGAGGTCAACTATAGGAGCAACGCATTGGCAGAAGGTTGCATAGTGACTACTAGGAACCCTAACCCAGCAGTAAGCTACATTAACCAGATTTGCTGACCTTACAGAACAGTGATTTGGCAAGTCTCTTTTGTCTTATATTATTGTACTCTCTCTCTCTCTCTGCTGAACATTTGATATAACAGTTAGAAGATTTGATCAAAGGGCTTCCCCATCTTGGGGTTTTTTTTTTCCCTGGCATCCACCAAATCTGGTGTCCTCTTGTCTTGGCTTGTCTTCTACATTTATATTTGATGTTCTTTCATCAGTTGATGTTATATTTAATGTGATTACTAATGGATTAATGAAGTAACTGACCTAAGCAAAGAACATGTTAACTAAAAAATTAACATGGTATTAGAGCTCAGGTGAGGGCAAGCCCAAGCAAGAGAGAAAGCAATCACTAAGAAGCTTATTGCCAATTCTTTATGACCTCCTTCATCACCAAAGATCAGTCATCTTGAAGCATTGAATTATTTGGGCTCAATTGCAAAGTCCTATTGCGAAAATCTAGGTTGCAGATCCCAACAAGGAAAGAGGATCTCTAAAGATCAAGGCTTCATCACTCAGGCATACTCAAGACAGAGCTCCCTGTCAAATTCTGGACATCAAATGAATTGTATCTAAGGCCTTAAGTGCATGTCTGCAGCCAAGAAGTTTTGGTTCATTATTTTGCTTGCTTTAGGGTCAAATCTTCTTTATCAGTGGGATTAATCCATGATTTTTTTTTTTCTCTAAGCTCATCTCTATAACATTATTTTTGGGCTCATTCAGCTAGGCTGATCTGAAGCAATCTCAGCAGATTGTTATTGGCATGCCTTCAGCTTTGTGATGGAGCACTGTTTGTTACATAGAGAAGTGTGTTAGGTGACAAAAGGTGAAGTCTATAAATTCTCCTCGGCCCTTGTGGCGAATTGTTGCATCAAACGCGAGGGTTTGAGAAGGATCAGTGTTCAGGGTTTTGTTATATTTTTTTTTGAGTTTTGTTTTGGTTTGGGGATTCGTTGGGTAGGTGCTCATTACAAGTAGAAGATCAACCTATGTGGCATATCTGGAAGAATTTTTGATTCATCATGAGTTGCGTTTCGGGTTGCTGCCATCTC
This sequence comes from Pinus taeda, assembly GCA_000404065.3. Classification (NCBI taxonomy): domain Eukaryota; kingdom Viridiplantae; phylum Streptophyta; class Pinopsida; order Pinales; family Pinaceae; genus Pinus; species Pinus taeda. The sequence goes on from APFE030504205.1 coordinate 43,748, forward strand.
TGAGACTCGTCCCTTATCTGGGGCACAGTTCATTATCTCTAAGACAACGAAATTGTTTGGTTCTTCTTTTTGAAGCAGCAAAATTTGATAGGCTATTGTCCAACTTCAAATTTCTGCAGTAGATCTAGACATACATTAAGGATAACTGTGATGATGTATCATTACATATAATGACATATATTTATATCTACAGTCTGCAGCTATCATTGAAAGTTTTCCAATGGTGATTCATTGTAGCTGACCACAGTGCTTGAATCTCCGAAATATCTTGAGATTTGATTCAAATTGGAGGCAATTTCTCTCTCTATAACTCGGTTCAGATATTTGTATTAAATCAAGTGAAGAAGGTGTTCTGGAACAACAACATGAAGCTTTGATGTTATTACATTACAAATTTTTGAAGTGGATCTCTAAATCTCAGACCTGGCATTGTGACCAGAAGTAAAAAGTATACACTTTAATACATGCATCACCATCCCCATCAAATCTTGTTAAATTGGCAACTAGGGCCAAACTCCATGTGGGTCAGCTTATTTATGTCAGCTGATATTTTTATTGGATCCCTCTCGTCGAGAGGTGTAGGATTGATCCAAAGATCATCCGATTCCGATAAGTATTTATGGAGATATGAATTTATTTTGTTTATGTAATTATTATCAAGCCGACCAGCACTTTAGTAGGCTCAGAAGCCCAATAGACGTGTCTATTCATCATCTACGTTTTAGTATAAATTGGTGAGGATTTGAAGTCATTTGCACACACATTCTTGGTGTGATCTTCTCCTCTACATATCTTTGGGTTTTGGTGGAGGAGAGACACTAAAGAGAATACGCTGACCTAAGTACAGTATGATGCCCTAGTTTATACACAAATGATGCCCTAGCCTGTACGCTGTTCAAGAAGCCCTAACGCTGTCCTGTAATGGAGTCTCCTAGCTACAGAGAAGAAGACATTCTTACGCTGTTCATGAAAACCTATACACAGTTCATGATGAGGATTCTATGCAGATATGGAGGCCCTAATACGTTGTTCTAAGCAGCCCTAATCGAAGTCAATGGATGCCCTTTATATGCTGTACAGATATGTTGTTCATAGTGGTTCATATATACTGGTCATAGATATACGCTGAAATGGATATACCTCATACGCTGGAAAGGAAAGACCTTATACGCAGTTATGGAGATGTCTATTCACAGCCAATGTGATGCCCTAATCCGTTGTCAATGGAGACACCTAGCCGCAGTCATGAAGGCATCTCAATGCGGTCAATGAAGCTACCTTACACGCTGTTCTTGAAGACACTTATACGCTGTCCATTATGGAATATTCTTACGCTAATCATGGGCTGTTCATCATAAGGATATTCCAATATAAATAGAGACGTACACGCAGATATATGTAGCTGTAAATGGAGACATATACGATGATATATATAGTCACCTATTCCGCTGTAAATAGTAACACCTTATACGCAGGCAGAGGAAGGATTGCTGTAGGTAACAGCATGACAAATTAGGTCTGCTGGCAGCATGATGTATGGACAACAGCATGATGTAGATCATGGGTAGATCATGATGATGGAAGGGGCAGCATATGCACAGGCAGCAAAATGACAATGAGTCATACTAGCAGGGGCAGCATATGCACAGGCAGCATGATGACAATGAGTCATACTAGCAGGGGCAGCATATGCACAGGCAGCATGATGACAATGAGTCATACTAGCAGGGGCAACATAATGACGACGATGTATGGGCAGCAAATGGACGAGATACAGAATGATGATAGGTGAAGGAGTCACCTTGAGTATCAGTTGAAGCAAAATGTCTTCAACTGACCTCATCGTTATAGGAGATGATCTATGCTTAGATCTAGATAAGTCAAAGTGTTGACTTCTATTGTAAATGTACTCTCTCTCTCTTTCTCTGCTGAACTTTGAAGATAAAAGAAGATTTGATCAAAGGGTTTCCCCACACATTGTGGGGTTTGTCCCTGGCTCGCGCCATATCTTGTGTCCTCTTGTCTTGGCTTGTCTTCTGCATTTTGTATTTATGTTCTCTCTACAGTTTATCGTAATGCTGATGTGATTGCTAACAGTGAAAATTTAAAATAAATTGCTCAAGCATAGAACATACCTAAATTCAACATGGTATCAAAGCTGAGGTGAAGACAATGCCCAAGCAGGAGTGGAAGAGCAATCACCAAAGGCAGTTGGGACAAGACAGAAGGATCAATGGGTTCCTCATAATTCACCTAGGGTGAAGTTAAAGCAGAGAATGTTATCAGAATGGCGCAGCGGAAGTTTCTGATGGCCCATCTAATGATCACTTCATTGGGAAGTTCGGATCTAAGGGTGGAAGGAAAGGCGGATGCCTTGTTGAAACAAGTTCGACCGTTATGCGAAGGAGTGTCCGAATGGCAGGGACACATCTCTTGATGAAGATAACAATCATTCCTGGGACATCTTCAATGATTAAAGGAATGACTGGTAATGCAGGTCATCAAGGAAATGGTCGACTCTTCCACGAAAGCAAGAAACCCCAGAATCTCTTTTATGTACCTGATCGCAAGAAGAACCTAATGTCCATCTCGGAAATGGAAGTCAAAGGTTACAGGGTGGCACTTATTGATGGAAAGGTACATGTTTGAAAATATATCTTGTTAAAGATGTTTTGAGTTCTGGGTTGTATCAAGTTGCAGGAAGTCCACTAGGGACCATGTCCATTGACTCAGCACCGGAGGTCTGTGACTCAGATGGTGACTAGGATGCTTGAATTCAAAAAGGAGCATGAAGGCACATGTCTGAAATGTACCGAAGGAAAATATTATAAGGGGACCATTCCCCTCATGCAGCAGGTCCACAGGCTTGGAACAACCCGAGGAGTTTGAGACTCATGATCGGGAATCTCACGTATACAGGTGGAAGAAAGCCCTCTATGGCTTGAAGCAAAACACCCCAGAGCTTGGTATGAGAGGATGGATAGTTACTTGATGAAGCTGGGCTTCACTCGAAGCAATGCTAATCCAAACCTTTACTTCAAGGTTGTGGAAGGAAAGCCTCTC